>OMLC01014278.1:5061-19245 GCA_900302585.1 Regalecus glesne | reverse complement strand
ATATATATATATATATATATATATATATATATATACATACATACACACATTCCCTCAGTCCTCCTCTGGACTATCCTTCCAATTAAAGGTGGAAAATATCTAAATGTAGAATCACCCGGTCAGATAAAAGGTCCTCCTTGCATCTCGTTCCCTAGTGTCCCTTTTTAGATGAAATTCAGCCCAAATGGACGATCTCAGTCCAACACAACCTGAAACCGACAGCCTTGGCGTTTAATATCAGCTTCAAACACAACAGGGTGGATGTGGAACTATACAGTGTGTGTCTTTATTGAGCAATAGATGAGAAATTATACATCAGGACCATGGGAAGGAGCTGCAGTAAAATGTTTTTGTGGTGCTTGATCCTTACTCTTTTTCAACTCTCTCGACACCCTAGCTATGTGGACACAATGGTTTAAATACAGTCAAACATAAAACGTGGCAGCTGACGGCAACAAATCTGCAAAGACAGAACAACGGCTGAGGGGGCAGGATTTGGAAAAGGGATTCCCCCCTCGCTGGCTTCACGAGCACTTCCTGTGAGGTCAACCTCCATCTGTGAAGAAAAAGCGACAGAAGATTTATTCATTGTACACAATAGAAAATGTGTTCTCTGCATTTAACCCATCCTATTGTACAGGAGCACAGTCAAAGCACCCGGGGAGCATTCAGAGGTTCAGTGTCTTGCTCAAGGACACTTTGACATGTTTTCTGCAGGGACCAGGGATTGAACCAACAATCCTCCAATTACTAGATGACCTTCAAACCT
Source organism: Regalecus glesne (assembly GCA_900302585.1). Taxonomy (NCBI): domain Eukaryota; kingdom Metazoa; phylum Chordata; class Actinopteri; order Lampriformes; family Regalecidae; genus Regalecus; species Regalecus glesne. The sequence goes on along the minus strand of OMLC01014278.1, from coordinate 18,476 downwards.
GGAATATGCTGCAATATTAAGGTATATTGTTATTAATACTATTTGACCAGTTTAGTTTTTAATTTCATGGCGATCTTTCAGACATCGCCGAGGGTCACTTATGTTCAGTTCTTACACACAGACACACACGGACTTACCTTTGAATTGGGTCATTTGATATTTGACTATTCATAAACATCCTTCTTGTCTGCAATGTACTGTACAATCTCTTCCGGAGTCATCAGCTTCTCTGCCTCTCCGTCTGGGATCTCAAAGCCTGCAGCGAGCAGATGGAGAGTTAGAAACACATAGGATTAGTTCCACAAGGTGAATCAGTTCAGGTGAATGTAAAGTTTTATTGAGAGAAACGTATCATCACTCATACAGGAGAAATCTTCAGTCTGAGCTGACTGCAGCTTCCCATCATCATAGACAACACAGAAGCATAACAACTGAAATGAAGCTGGTTTCACATGCAAGTCAGCCATCGGCTGGACATTCAGTAGTCATGGCTACTATTCACAAAGGACTGAGGAATGGTTCCAGTTGCAGCAGTACAGCAGTGTGAGATGGTGATAGATGTACTCTTAACCCCCCCCTCCTGAAAATATCATCAATGTGACACTGAGAAGGAAATCCCTCTGACGTCTACACGTCCACAACCCAAAACCACCAAAACAAACCCATCTTATAACTTTGAAGTTACGCAACACAGATTCAAGAAGCTGGATGCTGATGGTCAGCTAGGTTCAGCAAATGACATGCAAACAACTATGGACAGACAGATGGGCATATGGACGGGCACGCGTGAGGGGCAGGAAAAACCGCTTGGTGCAAACGAACAACATGATGGACTCTTACCAAACTCATCCTCCATGGCCATGATGATCTCTACCTGGTCCAGGCTGTCCAGACCAAGGTCTTTCATGAAGTGGGAGGAGGTCTGGAGCTGTGGAGCACAGGTCTATATTTAACATCTTCAGGTTTTCCAAATGCCAATCATTTAGAAAAGCTATAAAAGTAGATCAGCCGTTCCATGCTAGATTTTAAGCAAGTCATGTATAGTGAAAAAGACATGCATGATGGAGTTAATACTCTTACCTGTGCCCCTGAGCAAGGCAACAGGAATAAGAACAGGAGTTGGTCCCTGCTCCTCTACCATAGGTTGGGTTAAATACAGGGAACACATTTCAACATGTGCTGACCAGCTTGCCCCCATCTTCACATTGATCTCCAACAGATCACTAGAACTGCATGAAGTCTCCTCCTGCTTCAAGGGCTTCACTATCGTCCTAAAAGGCCCCATATTACAGGACTAAATGACTACAAGCCCACTCCCCTAACGTCTGTGCTAATGAAGTCCTTGAAGAGACTGGTGTTGACCCACCCCCTGCAGTTTGCCTGCCTTGCCAATGGGTCCATAGAGGATACAATCAACATGGGATTGCACTACATCTTCAAATACCTCGACTCCCCAAGGACACACACAAGGGTCCTGTTTATGGACTTCAGCTCAGCATTCAATACCGTCATCCCAGACATCCTCCACTCTGAACTGAACCAGCTCATTGTACTAGCCCCCAGTGGGTTATAAACTTCCTGACAGGCAGGAGGTAGCAGGTGAGGCAGGGGAAAACCACATCCAGCACCCAGACAATCAGCACTGGTGCCCCCTAGGGATGTGTGCTCTCCCCTCTGCTCATCTCCCTCTACACGAACGACTGCCCTCCAGAAGACCTGCCTGTTAAACTCCTGAAGTCTGCAGACAGCATAACCATCATTGACATTATCCAGGACAGTTACAGGTCTTCCTATAGATGGGAGGTTGATGCAGCCATAACAGTCTGAAGATGAACAAACTCAAAACTGTGGAGATGAAAATGGACTTCAGGAGGAGCCCCCCCCTCCCCCATACCCAACAGCACAGTGTCTGTGGGGTTTTTTTTAAACGACAGAGTTCTGAGCTCCGCAGTCCCCCAGAACCTGAAGTGGACACCAATATAGACCCAATCATCAGAAAGGCCCAGCAGAGGAAGAACGTTCCCCTTCAGCTCAGGAAGTCCCCCCCCCGCTACATCCCTACTACCAAAGCAGGAGGACTAACTTTTCATCTGGGATGAGAAAATAATGTTCTAACCAATATGTAGTGCACCTCATGGCCTTTAATCTTATGTGTCATGTTGTATCACTTGTTAGACTGGGAAGGCAAGCGTCTAAGAGCTCTAGGACTCATCATATGACAACTAGAAATCCTGATTCTTGACCTTCAGTAATTCTGAATCATATGATCTCTTCAGAATATCATTATTTGTCATTTTTATGGATGTTCTCTCATTGCATTTACCTTCTCGGGGTTGATCTTGTCATACAGCTTGAGGACATAGATGACACGGTCTTTAATGCTATCCAGGGTGAGGGGAGGAAGGTCCCCATAATGTCGGCACAACATCCCCACCGCCGACATCTGAAGGACAGGGGAGAGGAGGAAGAGGATGAAGGACACACACACACACACACACAGGTAAATATGATGAGACTTAAATTGTTGTTTTTTTGTAGAGGACTGTGGAGAGTCCCCAATGTGAGAAGTCGACAGAATGGATCAACACATGCAGGTCAGCTGCCAAGTTAAAACTAGATGGAAGTGTTGAGATTTGGCACTGAAACAACTAGTGAATGAACGATCTGCTGACAAAACACAAATGGAGGCCAGGTAGCTCAACGGTAGAGAATGTGCTTTGAGAATTGACAAGCATCGGTGGTTTGATACCTGGTTCCTCCTAAATATTAATTAACATGCCCTTTCCCCATATTAAGAGATTATGATAATTATTATATCCTATCTACTCTATTTAATCTATCATGTTGCATAAGAACAGTGAGCAGCTGGGGTTCATCGTCTTGCTCATTGACCCTTCAGGCTTTCAGCAGCAGCTAAGGAATCGAAACAGCTAGCGACCTTCTGATTGCTAGACGGCCCTCTACCCGTGGAGATGAAAGCGTCATTGATGAGAGATGAACGCGTCATTCTAAAGGTAAAAACGCCATTCTAAAGATACGCGATTTAATGGAGGCTGCTGATGGGAGTGTTAGTTCTTTATTCCAATCGTAGATTATAACATTGCAGGGTCATCTCTACAGAAGCGGGAGCAGCTGGCATGGGGGACACGTTACGACGCGACACAGGAGCATGTGTAGGTCGACACCTAACCCATTAGATTACGTTGTGTTATGTAGCACACCGACGCACATCACCGTCTCTGGCCGTGCAAAACACTCCTGGAAAGACGTCCCAAACCTCACATTTAACGCAGAACAGACGTGAAAGTTAAACCACAACGTTATCCTACGTATGTGGTGTCTTGTGGGGACCCTGCAGAGAAACGTGGTCGTTATGACAGCGTTTCTGCTGTGAAAGGCGCCGGTAGGTCAAACCCACACACACGCAGGGATCCACTACCGCTAGGCCCAGACGGCTCAATGTTAACCGGGACTCACCCGGCTCTGTAGGACCGGCCGCGTCCGCTGGCAGCTGGGAATGGAGGACAGCGGTCGGTGAGTGGCTATCAGCGGGGCGGCGGCGGCTCTGACGGTGCAGCTGGCCACGGAAACCCTCAGCGAGGGCCGGGCAAGCAAGCGGACACACTGCGCTAGGAGGACACGGGACGCCATGACTGGAAGAGAATACACTGGCCACTTCCCAGCATGCACTGCCTAGAGGAAGGGGGGCTCAAGTACTCCTCTCTACGCATGCGCATATACGTATCCTTTTCGACGCAAATTGTCGCAAACTGACGTTAAAGGTGTATGGCGCCACCTAGAGGATCAGAGGTAGTAGCGTTATGACACACATCCAGTCATCCATCTTTCATCCTTCCACTTTGGGCTGATCTCGTTGGGGGTCGCCACAGTGGATCATCCATTTCAATATCTTCCTCTCAAGTTTTCCGTTTTATTTGTACAGCCAATTATCACAAATTTACCTCACTGAGATTTACAGTAACACAGCGTCCTGTCCATGAACCTTTTCATCCTGTCCTCTGCATCTTCCTCTGTCACGCCAGCATCCTGCATGTCCTCCTTCACCACTTCATAACCCTCCTTTGACCTCTCAGGGTAGGATAGCTCAGAGGTGGAACAGGTTGTCAAGTAATCAGATTAGTGGTTTGATCCCCGGCTCCTTAAAAAGGCTGTTGAAGTGTTCTTGAGCAAGACACTCATCATCTAACTGCTTTCTGTGTTCTTCAGCTGCCCACTGCTCCTATACAATAAGATGGGTTAATGCAGATAACACATTTGATTTTGAGGCTAGAATGGCCAAATAAGGTTGCTTTCTTCTACTTTCCTCTTGCCTGGTAGCTCCATATTCAGCATCCTTCTCCCAGCATACCAACATGTCTCCCCCACACATGTCTAAACCATCTCAGTCTTGCTCCCTGGCTTTGTCTCCAATCCCTCCAACCTGAGCTGTTCCTCTAGTATACTGGTTCCTGATCTGGCCCTTCTTCATCACTCCCAGTGCAAATCTCAGCATATTCACCTCCTCCACCTCCAGCTCCACCTCATGTCTGTCTGTCCGTGCTACTGTCTCCACACCAGTCAACATAGCTGGTCTCACCACCGTCTTGGAAACCCTGGTACCATCTTGTAACACGTTAGGTGGTACCCTTCACACATCACCCCTGACACGCATCTCCCCCCTGCCTGTACTCTGTTCTTCACTTGTCGTCCACACTCCCCGTTACTTTGGACAAGTTGGCTTTATTGCCCTAACCTGCTGCACATCCTTCCCAGCTCGGTCCCACTACTTAGCCAGTCGATACGAGTCCTTTTATTCTTAATCTACAATCTCTCGTAAAACTCATGATATGCCTTTTCCTCGGCCTTCACCAGGAAGAAGCATATGGCAAATTTCTTGGCAATCAGACCTAACATTAAGTTCATTTCCTTTAATTCTATTAAGTTATCCTCAAATATACATAAAATTATCAGTCAGCCATTGCACAAAGGGAAAAAACATCCATAAAACAGCACCACAAACAGAAATTTGTGAGGTTCTGCTGAACCAATCGATCCCAGAAATTAAACATGATTGATATCTTGTTCAGGGATTAACGGGCCAAAGTAAATAAAGCGTTTAGTATGCAATCTCTACAAGTAGTAGATTATACAGTAATATATGTGTGTGTGTGTGTGTGTGTGTGTGTGTGTGTCTGTGTGAGTGTGTGTAAAAAATTATACATATATCATATGCTAGACCACCATACAAAACATACAAGGGGATTGGATATGTGAGGATATATGAATATGAACAAATTCTTCAGTTTAAAACGCAGTGTTGTCCGGCTGTCGAACCCCATCGATGATTCTGTGATCAAGTCCTCAGAACGGATATTCCATTCCTGTGTGCCGGAAGTAGGGAGCGGCTGGAAGCGGAGAGCGAAAACAAACCGTAAAGCAGGACACAGTGGACTATACATTGAATGATTAACCAAATCAAGTTATTTCATTAAGGAGTCAGTCTAACACGGAGGCGATCCACCAAGTCACCAGCCATGGAGCTGTCTGAGATACTGTACAATAAGGCGGAATATATTGAAACGGTACAGTGGGACCAACCGTGACACGTAAAATTGATAATTTACTGTCTAATTAAACCGACGTTTGCCTCACACGAACTATCGGCGGTATCTTTATTCGTTAAATTATCACTTTTAGAATTATTGGTAACATTTTTCATCTCTTGAATCAGTTGTCATCAGCAAAATTGGCGCCCGGCGCAGTCTGATCAAACTAGCCGTCTTTTCGTTGCAGGCTTCAGGCAATAAAGTGAGCAGACAGTCTGTCCTGTGTGGGAGTCAGAACATCGTCCTCAATGGAAAAGTGAGTATTTACACGGACATATCTGTCAAGCTTCTAAATATGTATGGGAATGTAATTTTTCAGCATCTCAATGGATTTATTTTTTTATCAATTAACGTGTGTTTGGGGTTGTTCTCTCCTCAGACTATTGTAATGAATGACTGCATCATCAGGGGAGACTTGGCCAACGTCAGGGTTGGCAGACATTGTGTTGTCAAAAGTCGGAGCGTCATTCGACCACCTTTCAAGAAGTTCAGCAAAGGGTTAGCGACTGTCCTCCTTAAACACAGCCACCAAACCTGTTAACAGCCAAGGTTGGATCTAAAAAAAATAGTTCAAGAAAAAAACTTGTTCGATGCTTGACAATACCTCATAAAGGACACGTTGAACACAGGCGTTGTCCATTGCAAATATGTGTCTTGAATAGTGTGCTGGTAGTTGTGCTGTTGTTGATTAAACTTAAGCATCTGACTAATCTCTCTATCCACACCTCAGCCCCCACCTCCTCACGTACAGACTTTTTGTCACTACATATATTTCTCTCCCTTCCTCCAGCGTGGCTTTCTTCCCACTGCATATTGGAGACCATGTCTTTATTGAGGAGGACTGCGTTGTCAACGCAGCACAGATAGGCTCTTACGTCCACATTGGGAAGAACTGTGTCATAGTGAGTGTGGAATATGCATACAAGCACACGTACAAAAGCAATGGGATGAGTTAAATGAGGACAGGTACATATGAAGAGTCAATGTGTTTGAACACAACCAACGGCCGCAATGAATATTTTCCTCCATGGAAGTTATATTTTTAAAAATTCTACTCTGTGCTGGAGGGCATGGCGAGTCACATGGAAGTCATATCGACTCATCAATTTGGTTCAGTCTCACTGCATCCATGGGCAGGAAAATAGCACACAGTTTTAGTAGAATTCACTTGTATAGTGAGTTGCAGAATTGTACATAAACATAGAACTGGATTTCTGCACATTTCAGTATAGACAAGGGCTGGATTAGGATTTGAAATTCATTCTAAGGTGTTGCATAATTTTCTCATCTCACATCCATTTCACATTTGTAAGCCATCACAGAACACTGAAGCTAAAATGTTTGTTTTCATAACACATTGGTGGCAATCATGTGTTTTCTTAGTAATACCAGAATACCTTACTACTAGTACCTTTTTTAGTATCTCCATCAGCTCCTTTCTTTTTAAATGCCTGTTTAATGTAACACTGCTGATTGTACTTGCTACTACGGTAGTTTTCTTAAAGCAGTTGATGAACTCAACATTTTAGTCCCCATCTGGCTTCTACTGTATAAAAAAAAGTTCACTGTGGGTCTTAAACTTGAGAAATTAGTTGAATTGCCAGCTGAAATAGAGCAGTTGGTATGGTGATTCCTGTTAGTTTAACATAAGTGTGTTTCTGTCTCTGTGTGTTGTTTCAGGGCCGTCGGTGTGTACTGAAAGACTGCTGTAAGATCTTAGACAACACTGTGCTTCCACCTGAGACTGTAGTTCCTCCCTTCACTGTCTTCTCCGGTTGCCCAGGTCAGTCAGGAGACACATATGCACAGGGCCCAAGTAGAAAGATGACATTAAAAAAACTGAATTATAAGCTATTTTTCAACTGCATTTTATTTTTATTTCCTTTCTGATTACTTGATTCTCTCCTGTCTGTCTGTTGTCATCACTCCCTCCCTTTCAGGTCTGTTTTCCAGCGAACTGCCAGAGTGTACACAGGATCTGATGATCGATGTGACCAAGAGCTACTACCAGAAGTTCCTACCCCTAAGCCAGATTTAAGTCCTGCCCCTCTCATCTTCAAACCCATCAACCAGTCACAGACTGAGTCTAGCTTCTCTTGAGCAGTGACGCTTTGTTGAAGCGTTAATCTCTTCTCCTTTACCACCCAGCCCTGTTTCCACACCCGAGGAAAACCATAAAGCCTCAATAGGAGTGCGAGGCTGCCACTGACAACTGCCTACATTATGTTAAGAATTACATCATTTTAGTGTTTTTTTAGGAGATCACATTACGCATCATTTGTTATAAAATTAGGATGTAATCCCTTCTACGACCAGTTGAAAAGTTGAAGACTTAATGTTATATTGCAATATCCAAATTAAGAAACCTGATTAAGCTGGTAGGTTGTGGGTTCATTCAGTATGCTTTATTTTAGAGCCCTTCAACATCTCTGAAGGGCTACTCATTACAAGAAGACACCACAAACCAAGAATCACAACAGGGCACATTCGTTCCATAGACAAAAGTTCTGGTGGTTAGCCATGTTAAGAGATGACCAGAGCAGTGCAAGGTGATGAATGGAGGTGGGAAGAGGACTGCGGGCACACAGCCGGTTTTAAATGTATGGACCAAACGGAAGAAAACGGGGTGGGTGTGTTAACAAGCCCAACAACATTCTGACTTTTTCGACGGGCTGGGACAACTGAACATTAACAACTGAATTATTTACATCCAAATTACTTTCAGAAACACACACGCACAGACATAGATAAAAACAAATGCGAGATTGGTCCCCTGGAAAGGCTGCCATGTCATGTTGTAGCCATGCACCCTATGTAAATATAAGTCCACATCAGGTGTTCGCGCACTCCCTCAAGCCCTGCCAGCCTCACTGCATCAAGCCCCACACCCTTATTTAATACTTGTTTTCTATTTCATTGTGTCCTGGTAGTACTTGTCATGTTAATTGTTTAGATAGTTTTCTGTTTGCTTGTACAGGTGACATCTGTTGAATTTTTCAATCTTGGCTCCTGGAAACGCAACACCTGTAGCCAATACCTCATATTGCCTCCAAGTACAAGTAAATAAAACTAAGACTGATTTGTGCTGAAGATAACTGTTTTCCATGGAAGCCTTTTCTGTTCAGTTTCTTCAGTGTTATCTCGTGTCCACACCCTCATGCGTTAGGTATTTATCCACAATGGTTTGACGTGGAGCCTCAAGCTGATTTGACCTTTCAGTCACATTGAAATGTTTACATGGTATGAGAAGCAACGGTTTGTTTTTTGGACTGAAAACAATAGAGATGGAGCTAAATGATCACACCTCATTACATGGTTGTCCTTTTGCATTTTTGAGATAGCTGGACAGAAGTGTACATGCTTGACAGCTCACCTTATAGACAGATTTTTAAAAGCCACACAAACGAGGGCGGTGGCATGTGTTCTCTGCATTTGACCCGTTCTATTGTATAGGAGCAGTGAGTGCAGCCAGTGTGAAACTTGAGGAGCATTTAGGTGATCAATGTCTTGCTCAAGGACACCTAGACAAACTTTTCTGCAAAGACTTGGGCAATTGAACCATCAATCCCCCACTTACTAGACCATCACCCTACCAACTGAGCTATGGAAGTGAGGTTAATATGAAGTAGTATGAATACCATGTTTTAATTACCTGCACGCTGTTGAATTGTTTCCAGAACCAATCAGGAATCCAAAAGCTGATGAACAGAGGCTCGACTGTCAAGCTGTCCCGGTAACGTGTACGACTACTCGCCCTTACAAAACACAAGCAGAACTGCAGCATTTCCTTTTTTTAATGAAACATAATACATCAAATTGCAATTCCATGGTTTAAGTTTTATTTCTCACAATGTGAACCACATATAATCATACCAACACCTAAATGGTAAGTATATATAGATTAGCCACTTCTTACTTTTTTTTTTAAACAAATAAGTATCTAGAAACTGCCGATAATAGTGTTGGCTCCAGGGATGTGGCATGGGGTAAGCCTTTTGGGTTACGTGAAGGCGTCCGATTGGTTGAGGGGTAGAAATAACAGGAAGTGCCCCCCTCTGTGTTAACAGGCTAGTCAGTGGGGGTCAACCCTGCAGGTGGGAATGGCTGAAAAGTCCTATTCTGTACGGTCATGTCCCCGAGAGCATGGAGTACGCAGGGAAAGGGATGCAAGTTAAATGTGACAGTCCCCAGTCCAAGCTAGGATTGTCATCTTAAATGAAAAACTGGAGATTTTAACACAGTGTGAGGGAATAGCAATGCCAACACAAGAGTGGAGAGATAAATGTGTTGCAACTACCCACGTGTCAAATATCTAGTAACAATATGAGATTCAAGTGGACAAGCTCAAAGTTCAAATTACAATTCAACCTTATGCCAATCAGAGGCCTGTTTTTACATGTCACCATCAGTCCCCATATTGCGGGGGTGGACATGGACTTAGATGGAACTTGGGAGCTTAAGGGTGGATGCCCTTCCTGACGCCCAACAATGGGTTCAAACCCACAGCCTCTGGCTCGTCAGTTCTCGAAGCAAGTGCTCTAACCAAAGAGCTACCCTGGCCCCGAATTTGACCTTATGCCAATGAATTAGCATAAAATGCTGTTCTCCAAGTTAGTCCCCAAACTGCACCCCCTTTTTTCCAGTGTTGTGTATAGCAACAGTTAATCCATACCCATCCCAACATTGAACCCCACTGAGTAAACTTGACTGAATCCAAACCTTCAACTTTAGAACAGAAGTTCCTATTTGAAAGCTGCAGATCTTTGTACGTTTCACCAACGACAACTTTTGAAAGCTGAAATCTGCTACTTTTTTTCCTTTATGTTTGATTACATTATGTAAAAGACCAGGACTCACAAAGCCAGCCCAAGGATTTAGCTTTGCTCATTTTTATATCTCACAGTGCTCGAAGTGAGCTTGCAAGATTTAGGCTAGCTTTGAGAGGCTCAGAAAGACCAAGGGAGATCCAAACCATCTCACTACGGGTTTAATTGTTCACGCTTTGTCGTAAGAGACGTTAAATTCACCATCGATTAGTGAACATCACACCTCGTATCCTTTCCCAAATGTGCTGATCACATTTCCCACAACCTCTGTCTGTAGGTTAACTGCTATGCAATAAGAAAAATCTGAAGACCTTCTTTACTGTTACCTCTGCCAGACGGAACAGAGACAGCTTTCTGTACGGTTCACTTGCTTTCTGGCATGTAAGCCATCACATGTTTGAAATAAACCTGACACACGTAGTAACAGAGGTTAAAGCCTAGTATGCTTTACACAAACAAGAGAGATCCATCTTCTAAGTTGATTTGTGAGGGAAGGTGAACAAGTCTACTGAAGGTAGAGGGAGGAGAGAGAGAGAGACATTAGTAACTCATGAGTCAGCTACAGGGGTTAAAAACAACAAAAAACACTTTTAGCGCCATCTTTTATAGATAGTACTGACAAGCTAGTGAACTAAACTGTATCACTATGGAAGATGAATTATTCAGCGACCGATTTGCAGACAAACTTAAACCTGGTTCCATGGGACTATCTTGGATAGCTTTCCCTACAGGCACAGAACCATACTTCATCTTCATGAAACTGATATTTGACGAGAATGAAAAGAAAGAGATTCTGTTGTAGTAACCCAAAATTTCTAACATGTGCCTATACCCTAAAAAGATTGACTAGATCTAGCCATGTTTTGCCCAAAACCCATCTCATGTGATAACAATGTCTCATACTTCTCAGCCATCCCCAACAGATCTGAGTGTAAGCCTTTGTTTCTACAAATCATGCCCAGACACCTGTCATTCAGCTTATGTTGTAATCAAAACTCAGGTTTCCTTCCAAACATCTTAGTCTTGATAATGCACACGCCCCTTATACAAATGACACCAGCTGCCTCCCAACACCCAAACTAGTACACCTGCGATAGCAGACTTTTAAGAGTGGTTCCAATAGACTAGCTAGCATGACCAGTGGATGTTGGTCATCTCTGTGATTAATGCTTTTCTACAGCACCGATTATCTTCAAATAAGTTAAATTGTTTCCCGCAGAGGCAGGGAAGGAAGGTTTAGGGGCTGTCTGTGTGGTATTGGATGAATACATGCAAAAGAAAAGCACTGAAACCCTTCAACTTATGATGAAACACTCTCGATAATTCAGGGGGCGTGCCCACAGGCCCCATTTTGGAGTCAAGGGTATATGTTCAGCCAAGCACCCATGGTGAAGTAGCCCTAATGCATGAATCTTAAAAACCACAAGCAGGCCGGAGGGCTACAACTGAGATCTGATGGAAGAGTCGATTTGTTTGCATGAGTCAGGGGTGAAAGCTAAGTGCAAAAATCATGAATTGCAACTCTCATTAGGATAATCACACGATCATATCGACAGCAGCGGCTTCTGTGATAAGACTAAGGTAGAGGAAAAGGGATGGGCTCTTCCATCAGGCTGACGTCTTAGAAGCGGTGACAAAGAAAACACCCTTTTTCCCTTTCAATTATCACCTGCGACAAAAAAAGTGGAGAAAAAGAAAGTGCAGTAGAATTAACTTGGCTATAATTGCTGCAAACAGTGGCAACAAAACTTAAAACACTGGTTGGTGGTTGAAAGATAAAACCGACCAAGCTAAACCTAACAACTGCTGATGCAGCTTTGTAAGCAGACAAACAGTCCAAAATGTCAGTCGCCTGCTGTTGGGAGTTTTGAACTGTCAGTTGAGTGTCCACAATAGTACAACTGATGACAGGCAGCAAAGGGGGCAGGAAAATGTTACACATGTGCTCATGATTTAGATGACCTGGTAAGCCTGCCAGTCATCACTGATGACTGGGGTTGTCAATTGAGAGCTGCGATGGGGACCACTTGTAACAGAAGGATCAAAATGTGTCCTTTTAACCAGAGATGGCTCTCCAACAAAGTTGGTTCCAATGTTTGGCAAACAAATGAATTCACTGAGTGTGAGATGATTGGATCATGGCCCTCATTTCCACATTGAGAGGAGTATGTGGGGGTGGGGAGTGCAGGAGGAGGATGACAGATGTGTCAAGGAACGAGTGGCTTCTTCTTCTCTAAAGCAGCATGGTGTTTTTCCTCTCCCATCCATACAGGTGTGTGTCCCAGAATCTGTCATTGGCCATCCTTGACTCCTTTCACCCTTGGCTGGATAACGAGAGGACCGTATGGGCTCTTTCAGGTCTTGGAGTCTCCCCTCACATCCATTGAGGGGTTTATGGGTGGAGAAGTGAACTCAACTTACAAGAGTGAGTAAAGAGAACAAGGAATAAGGATCTGGTTGCCGCTCCAAATTACCCCGCAGAGTGATTTTCATTTCCATTTTCTAGCCAGATTCACTGCACAGCCGTCCATCCAAACTTATGTCCATCCCTCCCCTCCGTCAGTCTGTCCATTTGCATGGATGTCTTAAATTCACCCCCCACCCCAACTTCACGCGCACGCACACACATACACATAACAAGTTAGCGATTCAGATCATCCTGTTGCGTTTATGGGTTGGGGAGTCCGTGATGACATCACTACACTGGGTGGAGTTTCGTTTTCTGGCCCCGCCCCCTGTAGCAGTGCCTGTAGAGTCCAGATGCAGTGCCATCTCCTCAGAGATGAAGGTGTTCAGGTCCACATCATGGAGGCCGTTGCGCCGACTACGGCACACCGTCCCCGGGCCTGCCCCGGTGCCGGGAGTGGCCCCACTGCTATTACTGCCTGATCCACTTCCACTCACATGCGTGGGAGAACCTGGAGCACCTGAACGCACACTGATGCTGGCCATGGCTCCACTTAGACCTGGGGGGGGGGGGGGG
>OMLC01014204.1:2861-32040 GCA_900302585.1 Regalecus glesne | reverse complement strand
TTCTCCACACCCAGTCACACACCCACACAAACACAGGCTCCAGTATGAACACACCATGTGGTTTCCTTGGAGAAGATTATAGAAGATTGTATTGGACATTTCAGGAAAAAATGCAATTTCTGCTTTCACTTCTTAAAACATGATTTAGAAAATTGGATTAAAGTGGACTTGTTAAAACATGCACTGGTGCTTTGGCTCATTTGCCCCATAAGATGCTCTCGTAGAGGTCCCATATCGAAAATCATTTGCAGTGTCACTGAGTAAAATTATACTAAAATTGATAGCCACCATGAGAAAAAAAGACTAAAATAAGACCCGGGTAGTTAAGGAAACACAGTATTATCCCTTGAATATTGATGAAGAGTGCATTAAAACTGATGCTGCTTTCATGTCCCTTAACACCAAGAATCTGAATCATTTTTTTATCATTTTGTCTGCAATATCAAGACATGTTGGAGCATCAGCTACTTGTAAAATCACTCCCTCTGATACAGTTGTGCCATTTCTGTCTATGAAGATGATGAAGAGGAGGTAGAGGAGAATGCTTTGAGAAGCAGGTCAGCAGCCAGGCCTGGGGAGATGGTTCCCCTGGTAACCATGTTCTCAAAGTGTGGAAGCTCTTCCTGTACAGCTGGGTGGTTTTGGAAATGGCAGAGCACGTTCTCCTGGATCAGGCTCCACATCCAAACCTTCTGCTGGGCCCTTCGCCTGTCCTGCAGCTCACCACTGGCTAACATGGTGTCCCAGTACGACTCCATCTTAGCCCAGAGCTCAGGGATACCTTCACCAGTCTGGGAGGACACCCGTACCACCTGAGGTAATAGCAAGGATTTGGGAATATATGTGTATATGAATGCTAGTCACAAGTAAGCTGACCTCAACAATTTCTTCATTATTGAGTACATGATGAAACTCAAACCAGTGCTGAGTCTGTCACACAGCTCTCAGACATTTCCTGAGAAACAGCTTGACACAGCTTAAATGTTACCAGTGTCTTGAAAAGCCCTGGTTTCAGTTTGGTTTTTTGGCATGTGCATTAGAGCTTTGTAGAATAAATATCACTTGAATCTTCATCTTCAATAAATATCGCTACTTCATCATTTCACTTGCATTCATATACAGACAGGTTATAAATTAAAAGGAAGAACCAAACTGAAATAGTCTAAGTAAAGTGTTGAGCCACCACAGGCCTCCAGAACAGCTTCAATTCTCCTTCTCATAAATTCTACAGGATGGGCTGTGCCTGGCAGCTTGCCAGGTGGGCATATGCTGTATTAGAGTAGGGAAACAAAGGGACACGGCCCAGGGAGGCAGCCCGGAACAGGGCAGACAGGGAGGGGTGAGACACTGCAGTACTCTCTCTGTGGTGCTATGGCATCATCACCATCAGCCCCCTCCCCTCTGGTCAGCTTAACTCTCTCTGTGGGATGTCTTGTTGGGTCAAGATTCCATATGTGTGTCTGTGTGCATGTGCAGGAGTTATGTGTTTAAAAGACAAGCAATACTGACATTGTTTACGCCCAGCAAGCCATGTACATTAAAAATTCAGGATGGACTATTATGTCGCTTTATTGACCTCACTTACAATTACATGGCCCCCCACAATTTCACCTTGTTTCCATCATACTGCACCATCTATGTACTAACAACACACTGTACAGACACCAAATACACACCTTGGGGTTCCAGGATTTGGACTTTTTCCGGAGGAGCTTGAGTGCACTAGTGTATTCAGTCTGTATTCTCCTAGCTGGTGCCACGAGGTCCCCATCTGACTTGGTCACCACCACCAGGTCAGCCTTCTCAATGATGCCCCTCTTGATACCCTGAATGGAAGGAAGGGTGTATTGGGGTTATCAACTAACAAATCTAATATCTAGAAACTAAATGCAGATTCAAGGATCCAGTTGGGCTCTGCTCTGTATGTCAATTTCCCTAGAAGGGACTGGGTGCGGATAAAACACAAGTGATGCAGAGCAACCCAAAGTCAAAGAACCTTATTTTTTATTGTCAACTGTAAAAAAATAAAAAGAAAAAAATAAAAGAAAAAAATAAGGAAACCAGGGAAAATATACAATTATTGTAAACTCCATGTCTTTTAGACATTAGTTTCAAAAAGTGTTATGACTATAGCCAAAGATGTGTGAAATGTAAACTGGTAGAAAATCTATATGGCCAATGAACTAATTCTGATTCTATGAAAGAAATGGGACTGATCCGTTTAATGCAGCTGTTTACTGACCTGGAGCTCATCGCCCCCTGCTGGTGGGATCAGTAACACAAACAAGTCCACCATGTCCGCCACTGCAAACTCTGACTGGCCCACACCTGAAAACATAAAACCATTATGCCACTGACCCAATAAAATTAAATATCAGAAGAGACTAATAAAATAATTATATTTATTGTAGACCAGATAAAACCAGCGACTATGCAGAATACCTTAGTTCTCGTTTTAATAAATAAACAAGTTAATTTAGGAAAGGGAATATTGGATCTTTCCAGTATAGTCTGGAGTTAATATCTATTTATCTGTATATATGGTTTTTTCACATTTTGAAAGACTAGAGAGATTCATTTTTCCACAAGAGGAAAATAATTGCATAAGGTATCTTACCCACAGTCTCTACAAGGACTATATCATATCCGCCCCCCTCACAGAGGACTATGGCCTCGTTGGTGGTTCTTGTGACCCCACCTAGAGTGCCAGACGTGGGAGACGGTCTAATGTAAGCACTCATGTCCCGGGAAAGCTCAGTCATACGAGTCTTATCACCCAGTAAGGACCCTGGGATGAAAAAGAGGATATTTTCATTACATACATAATCTAAATAAATCATCACTCTTAATAATTAACACAGTATTTCTTCATAGAAAATTACAGCAGTGTCGAAATCCTTTTTTTATGTAGAAAATGTATTTAATTTGTAAAGCATCCAAAAATCCTCAAAAGGACTTTCCGCCATCACAATAAATGTATCAGGTTGAATATTCATACAGCTATAATAGAGTCCAAGATGCTACCTCCTGTAGTGCAGGAGGAAGGGTCAACAGCCAGCACCGATACTTTATGCCCCTGCTTTGTCAGCATCTTGCCGACCACCTCAATGAATGAAGACTTCCCTGCTCCCGGTGGACCAGAAAGACCTATGGAATAAGAGAAAGAAATAGTAAAAAAAAACACAAATGTCACTTATGTACTAGCAGTTCAATCCTCGAATTCAAAAATGAGAAACCAATATTTCAATTACAAATAATCAGCACATGGCCCTCTTTGTCTGATACCTAATGTACAACATATGCATGGACTAGGTCATTGCCCATGAATCTATGATAAATTAGCACATGGACACACATAATGGCATTTTTTGGGGTGATACCACATCCAGTAATGAGACTTTCAACTTGAATAAGACCAGTGCAACACCACTTTTCTGCTACATTTATCAATACCTTTTAAAATTTGGAGACATCTGCACTTTTAACAATGGCTATTTATATATATTGTATGTATCCTTTTTCTATTCAGGAAAGTCCCGTCAAGACGCAATATCTCTTTTTTCCAAAGAGCTCTGGTTAAAATGGCAGAATAAAATGCAGAAAGTGCAAAATTTCCCACATTTCAAAGGAAAAAGGATATAAATCAGGGCTGCAATCAGCCTAAAAATGGGAGGGTACCCCAAAAGGGGACATTTTTATTCCAAGCACATGATACCTTATACAAGCCAGCCTTTGGCCTACTATAGTTAGGAATACACTGGTTTATAGCATATTAAATTTTGTAATTTAATGGAAGAATTGTCAAATAATGGACATTTAGTTCCGAAAGACATCATATAATAGTATCTATGAGCCTAAGGTAACTGCTTTTTGACCTTTATTTGGGATGGGCCGAATGACCTGACTGATTTCTCTTGGCTACAGAAATCTATACAAGCACTATTGGCACTCTGTGTACATGAACCACGATAACCAAGAAATCGAAAATACAAGGTAAATCCCAAATAACTTTTAAAACTTTCTGTGGACGGGGATTTAACTTTGCTGTCCTGTTGTTAAACAGCATTCCCAGTTATAATCTCAAACATGATATCTGTTGCAAAACTAGTGCACAAACCTACTCTGAAGGCCACCGGCTTCCCTCCGTTGCACTTTTCCTGCTCCTTCCTGTAGGCAAGCACCCTTTGCAAAAGTACCTGGGCCAGCTCTTTCTTCCTGGGATGCTGGGTCTCAACCAGTGTGATTGACTCAGCCAAAGAAGCCCGTTGTCCACTGATCAGCCCTTCGTAAAGTTTATTCAACAGCCTTTTCTCAGGCTCACTTAAGTCCTGAATATGCTGGCTCATGGCCGCCTCTGTACTCACTCTCCTCTTGTTCTTCCAACTCTGGTCATGGAGGTGAGAAGCAGACACAGAGCTCTTAAGGTTCAAGGGGGCCAAAAGATAAGGGACAGGGGAGGTCAAGCGGCGGAGGATGGTAAGGCCAAATCCTCCCATTTTATTGCTCAAATGGGTCATCTAGAGGGAGAAACAGGGCGTTACATAAATATTGGAAACAATGTTCGGCATTACAATTGCAGAAAGATCCAAAGTATGAAATTCCACCCTTGCTTAGTTTTTGGAGAACATCTCAGACTTTTCCTGTTTCCTACTGCATTTAGGAAATGACCCATCTTTACAGCAGAAATTTAGCTATTACAGCAAATCAAAAATGAAATTCAGCATCCTGCTCCTATGATAAATAACCATCTCATCCACCTGAACCAAAGAGCCAGATTACATATTAACTGGCATTTCTAGCATGATTAAAGACACTTCATATGTCTCTGTTGAAACTTTAGACCGAGTAGGACAAACAGTGATGCAACAGCGAATACAGTCCTATTCAAACAGGAAAAATGACTGAAACATGACAATGTGGCATGCTTCTGTTGGAGGGCTAGTCTACTATTTCTATCATCAACATGACAGCAGAATGGTATTTACATGTAGTTTGGTGTATTTGGAAATAAATTAAATTGCGTTTTCAGCTTTGGTGGGAGGATGACATTTTCATAAGTTCTGGAACTGTTTACTGCTGAGCTGACGGCACACATGTGACAATGAGTGGTACATCCTTTGTTTACTGGCAGAGGCAGGAATAGATGGAAGAATTGATGGCTTTTAGTTTTAATACATCCTAATTTAAGAATAATTTAGACAGAACGCAGCACCCGTCTGAAATCTAAATATTATTCAGATACGGCAGCTCGGCTAATTCTATTAGCTCAGATATAACTATATGAAGAGACATTTGATGAGTCTGATGAAGCCAGGTGAAGTGTGTCATCTCTGATCCTTATTTATAGAAGTAATCGACAGCAATGTTTGTCTCATAAATTGGACATTTGACGGTGAAAGTTAGCCGTTTACAACAAACCTTAATGCAGGTTAACTTCATGGCCAAATCAAATTCAGAGTTGTTATAAAAAGACGGTTAAGATGGGACACTAGATAAGACAGAACACGACCATTAGCTTAGGATTTGTTTCTATATCATCAAAATGATTTTCTTGAGCTCAGGTGTTAATAATGTAAACTTGAGTATACTTTTACGTGAAGAGGCTCTATATGGATCGGAGATGACAACTTTTCCACCATCTACGCCGGTGCTTGATGTTTTAGCCTGTATGACTTTCCCATATTCTGGCCATGTCCCTCGTATGAACACGCCCAAGTGTATTTACATCACCGGCTATGCTGCTTTGCTGCTATCTGGGTTAAGGCACAAACAAACTTGTCATTCAACGTTTACAATAAAAACATAGCTACCCCCTTTTGCCGACTGCGATTAAATGCACATCAGGTTACATGTTGAGCATTTTTGCCGACGCTGAAGCTGAAAAACTCTCAAGCGACAGATGTACAGATGATAAAACGACTCATGAACTCTGTGGAGGAATCCACGTTGACCTCTTGACGTTTATTCTACTTCCTTTCACCAATTCTTCCTTTATTTCCATGCTCTGATGATTCACAATAGCACCCTTTAAGTGTGTGCTGCCACCTACTGCACCGGAGTATATAGAACAGGATCTAGTTTATATAAGCTAAAACCGATCTATCGAATTATCCAGTATTTATGAAGAATCATCTTCTCTATTTACTGGCAGGCCATAAACAACGTTAAGGTGGATACCACCACCTCCTGTAACATCAGTCTCTTCCTGATGGCTCCCATCCCCTCTTCCTCTCCTTCTGTTTCCATTCGCCCCAGCACACCCCACTTCCCTCCTTTCCATCTTTTCATGTAAGCTATTGCTTTCTGATTCACACATGGTACAACTCCTCACTTCCCACACTTGTTTGTGTTCCCTTTCCCCAGTACAAACAAACTGCCATTTAATCGTGTGTGATTGGATCTGTGTTTTATCATGATTTCCTCCCTTCTGTTCCTTTCGTTATAGTTTATAGTTTGTTATGACCAACTCTTGTATTTTGTCATAGCCCCTTCCTTTCTGGTCTTCCTATGAACTTGTCTACATGTCTCCATTCTCTTATTCTTAATCATGGCTTTTCCCTCTCCTTTTCCAAGTGGAGCAGGTGTTCTTATTTCTGTTTGCGATGCCCTGTTTGTTAGTATATCGGCACCCTCATTCCCTATCCATCCCCCATGTGCTGGTACCCAACAGATCTATACACCTCTACCACCTTTACCACTGCTATGAAGTCTTGACAGACTATGAGGAAGTTCAAGCCGTAAATCTTCTCCAACAGTTGTGGTTGACTGTATGCTTTCCAAGACAGCTATTGAGTCAGTCCTCAATCCACTGTAATCCCATAATGGCTACCATTAACTTTATTGTATATACCAATAGATAGTTTAAACTTATATACTTAGTACTTTATACTTAGTATACACTAAATCTCACATACTCTTGTTGGAACCATCTATGTATGTTTGTAGATAATCGTGATGACTAGAAGATAACCAGGTGCATGCTTGATTTAAGGGGCGGCATGGCTCAGTGGGTAGTTGTCTAGAAATTGGAAGGTTGCAGGTTTGAGCCCCACACCTGCAGAGATGCATGTTGAAGTGTCCTCGAGCAAGACACCGTTCCCCTAATTGCTCTGCCCTGTGATGGACTGGCGACCCTTCGGGGGCGTATCTCTGCCTTTTGACCAATGACAACTGAGATAGACTCCAGTTCCCCTGTGACCCAATCTTAGATAATGGATGGATACTTGTTTTAACTCCTACATCATTCATTCGTCATTCTTTCTCTTCACCCATACCTACCTTTACTTCTGGGGAAAGCCACAGGGGTACACTACTAACTGGGCTGGACAAGGTGGACACTAAGGCCTTCATTCCATGTGACCTCTTCCTCTTATCGACACAAACCTGTACCCCTGGGACTTTGATTATTCCCAACAATATGGCAGTGTCTTCTTTGCAGGGTTTTTCTTTTAAGCAGACCCAATATGCAAGTGGAAGCTCCCCAAGGGCCTATACAGAATCCTGGTGATCCACTTTTTCAAATGTTTTTGCTACTGCTCCATATGCATATGCCATTCTCCTTTTCATCCTCCATTTCCCTCTCTTCCTGTCCTGTGCATCTTCCTCTGTCACACCAGCCACCTGCATGTCCTCCCTCGCCACATCATAAACCTCCTCTTTGGCCTTCCTCTTAATTATCAACTTCCTTCCATCATGTATCAACACTGCTGCTCCATGTACTATACTAACAGATTCTATTGTCAACCCCATAATTGTCCTGCATCCCAGTCACATCCAGCAACAGCTTGTAACAGATTCATAACTTTTTTTTGCATTTCGTTTCTAGGGGTTTGATAGGTGCTTTCCATGCATATTTGCTTTCTAGCCATTGACCCAGGTACTATTGCACCCTCTCCATTGACTGACCATATGTGATCCTCTCAGCACTACTCAACACGCTCATCTATAAACATCATGTGACTAAATGTTCTAGTCGACAGCTTGAACCTCCACTCACATGACCACTTCCTCGCTTTCTCCATTGCATTTCCTACGTTCTCTAACACATATGAGCCTCAACCTTTTAGAACTTGAGGCCCACTTTTGATTGTTAAAACATTGTGGGGACTATCTTTCCAAATATATGGGGATAAAAATATCCCATAACAAAAAAAAGTAAAAAAAATCAACTGAGCTGTAAATATGTGTTATACCACTCTCAGCTGTAATGACCAAAATAAAAATAATCTGCTTATCTTCAATGAGACACTTGGGCTTGCTTCTAGGAAATAATGAGATCAAGTCATATGGACAGGAAGGATAGAGACCGACATGCGGAGTAGCATTCAAAGTTGCTTTCAGTTTGTTCTTTGCCTCTGATTTTGTGACGGTCACAATGGAAAACCCTGACTCAAATAAATAAGTGGTGGTGAAAGGGAACAGAAAATGTGTCGTGCGCTATGAGAGAGCGGGATATTGATTGGTAGCCGTTATCCAGAATGAAACATCGTCAACTTATTTGAGCTAGTGCTTCAGACTAGGTTCTGCTGATAGCCCCATTAGTTCAATTTCCAACCCAGTGGACAGAGCCATGTCCTCTGAAACAGGATCCATAGAGAATGGGTCCAAAATCCAAAGGTTTCCATGTCGTGGGACTTTAGGGAAGTAGTCCTTAATTAGGGCTTAAGCAGTTAGGGGCTCAGTGTCTTGTTCAAGGACACTTCAACAGGCTTTCTGCAGGGGATCAAGCTAAGCAAAAAGAATTAATATGCCACATAAAAACAAAAGCTTAATGTAGAGGACAATTGTCCAGTAGATGGCAGCAAATAGCCTTTTCATCTCCCTGTCTGTCGTGTTACATTTCACTAACAGACGTTTTTGACAAGCTCTCAGGCCTCTGGTTTAATTTGTACCACCCTGGACCATTCCATAGATATATTTTAATGTGTCAATTTTAAACATCTTCCATTCCAGGCATTGTGTATTTGATGTTGTAAATGCCTCTTTATCTAGTCAAGGCATTCAAAGGAGGCCTTATGATGCTCAATAATCCAGTTCAGGAAACTACAGAAAGTTGAATCGGTTCATCTGGACACAGCGTTTATGATCTCTCATACAAGTGACATCTTCAGTCTAAGCCGACATCAGGTATCCCTACCCTTATAAACTATACAGCTAGGTTACAACAAAACCAATGATGGTTTCATATGTAAATTGGTGTGACCATAAACTAGTTTCAATGGTAACACAATTTGTGAATGAAAGCAATCCTACAAGACTGGTTTCATACATTAGAAATCAGTTGGAACCGATCTTTCTTACAAAAGATCTAAATTAATCAGTTAAATTTAAAGGAAAAAAAATTCTAATATTGCCGGGCTGATGCTGTAAGACTAGGAGAGAAAGCTGGAGCAACTGAAGTCAGTGTTGTCTAATGTGTCATAGCCCCAAGTCTAACGAAGCTACACACAGTACGTAAACAGCCACACGTGTAAATGGCCTCTCAGGTACTCTGCTCTCCATCCTATCAGAAGCTGTGATAAAGAAAAGAGGCAGAAGTTGCAAGTAATGAAACAAATTTATTGAATCTTCCAGTAGAGACTTGATATTCATGGAATAAAACTGCTTTTCTGGGAGTTCTACTGAGCCAAAACAGAACAAAGTAAAACAAAAACAAAGAGGCAATCTTCGAAAGTGCACACAAATGGAACAACAGAAAACATGTTTTAAAATACAAAAAAAAGAGTACAAAGAATTCTGTTTCATAGCAAATATGATTGCTCTAAGCAAGAATTGAAAAGCAAAAATCTGTGTTTTATTTTTAAAAAAATCCTCAGGACCATCAGTCACTGATAACTCAATTTGTTTCAGACGACAATTTAAAATTGTGCATACTCAGGAACAAAAAACACAGTTTTCCCCCTAATAGTCTTTTAGCAAGTTTTGCAAAGTCAATGTGATAAGAGATTGGAATAGGTCTGCTGAAACAGCCGTATCCTCCATGTGACTGTCTGTATTTGACACGTTTATTTTGTCGCAGCATATGCAGCACGGATCAAACTGAACTGCACTTGTGTATTGCCTCTTTTCAACGTCATTTACCAACCAAAATGTGTAATGCTATACTAACCAAACTACGCTTGGCAAAACCAGACTGCACAGCACATACTCTAATGGTGAATATATCTAAACACTAATTTTTTTCTTCTTAAATTCAGTTAAACACGGTCGTAACACAAGATGAACAATATTTAAACATGAGTCTCTTTCTCGTATGTCCTTATAGTGCCATGCCCCACAAACTAAACCTTAACCCTAAAATCCCCAGAATCTCCCCAGTTTTACCCACATTCTGACATTTAAATTTTCTTCTTCAATTTTCTGCCAAATCAAGAAATAAAAAAATAAAAAAGAACATTGCTTGGAGACATTTATGCACACTGGTCTTAGTGACCTGTTATCTTCTTTTAAACATAGCTGTAAGGAATATTTCCACATTTAGTATATTTATTTTCTGTCGTATTGGTCATCATCCAAGCTCCTTGTAAATCCTGTACACATCAGAAGTACATTTTATGTCATCTTCCTTGCAGTCGTGCACACATAAGCTGGAGTCAGATCCGAGAGCTGACTACAATTTAGGATGACCCAGCATATCCTGCCGTAACCATGTTTGTATATCTGGATTTCCAACAGAATACTGAGATGCAATGTAGTTATGAGAACCAATAATATAACAATGAGAAAGACAGACTCCAGGAGCAAGACAAAGGAGGATACTTGCATCACAATGAGTGCGATGGTGTAATTATTACAATTGGTCACAAAGATCAAGTATCTTCCAGCTGCATCATGCTCAATTTGCTAACCCATCTCCCAGTCTGCAAATGTGCCCAATTCAGACATCCTTCAAGTAGAGAAGAAATAAACCCACTCAACAACCCACCCACCCCTAGTGGACCTTCATCACCGTGTGTTTCAGCCAAAACCTCAATCAGGCATTGAAAAAGGAAGTTTGACAGAAACAGACTGGTGGCAAACCGTTTGGGCCTTCCAGACCTTCACAGAAGATCCTGTGATTTGTTTGATAGAAAGACTATGTTATGTGTTTGATCGTGTTGTTTTTCTGTGCTATGCTGTACATGAAATTTGTCTTTTGAAAGGTTTGATTTCCGTCTAAAACATTTTCTCTGATGTCTGTGTAGGGAATATCTGGATCAGACCCTCCCTTTAAGGCCTTCGGTGCCTCATTAGAACACATCCGGTCATTAAATGAATGAGAGATAATTTTGGGTTGACAATTTGATCAACTGATTTGAAGTCCATGGGAGGTTTTTTTCTGATGTTACCACTGATAATGGCATTGTGGTAGCTCAGGGGTAGAATGCCCGCTACGAGAATGAACAACCCAGAGCCTGTGAGTTCAAACCGGGCATCAAGAAGGGCACCAGGCCTTAATCCCCCCATGCCTGCCCAGGGTGTTTCTCCACATTCCACCCAGTTGTCGCTGGGATAGGCACCAGTAGATCCACGACCTGACTTTGGAAAAGGAGTTGACGATGACATGACTACTGTTCGAAGGTATTCTAGCAGGGCTTACTAAGTAAACAACCGAGATACGCAGTGAATATGACATGAGAGAAGCAAAGAGACTGCTATCGCACATGTGAACAGCTAATTGGATGGAAGCATGGTGAAGTCGAAAGAGTGAAAATGGAAACAGGTGAAGAACCTGCTGTCATTTCAGGTTTATTATACTCACCTTTTTCAATGATCACTTAACAAAAAGCTGGAGAGAAACAAAAGAAAGAAACTCATCAACTGAATCTTAAACAACCTGCAAAAGCAAGTTGTTTTAAGCTGGCAACTGGGATGTTTTTTTTTATCTTCAAATGAACAGGAGTGGTGAGAAAAACTGTTTTTATTGCTGGTTTTGATACATTGCTGCATCAACAGTAGATGTTGATGCTAATCCTGAAAAATGTTCCTTATTTTGGTTGCATATTGTTGGCACACTCACAATGGCTCTGGTATTTGTGTTTGAAAGATGAACTAGTTAATTATGTTTTTTTGCAATGTTTATGCATTTATTGCCTTAGATTATGATCAAATGGATTTGTTTGCATTGGCAATAAAATGTGATCAGGTCACAAGACTATATATGCGAATAAGTACGAAATTGCTTTTCTCAGTTGTCTATGGTGTTTGTTTGTGATCTTGCAGAGATTGTTTTAACGGTGGTACCTAGTGAAGGTCAAGGCCCAAAAAAAAATCACGGTCTGCCACTGTAACAGACAAAAATCTCAGGTGCGCTAATCCCTATATTCACTACTTGAACTGAAATGTAAGGGTATGGACAGCTACGGGGCTGAGGTCAGTTTAGTTTAGGACACCGAGGAGATAGGGTTGTGGGGGGAGCCCATTTGGGTGAGCACCTTGTCCAACCATTGCAGGGGACCGTGCAGATGAATTTCAATCCAACAGGGTGTGCTGGTCACATCCTGCCGGTGGTACTCTGCACCCCAGCCCTGAAACACATTATTGCAAAAAAAATCTTAGCATATTCAAAGAAGTTAAATGTGGGTGACTCTATATCCACTGTACATATAAGACTAGTTACCTTGACAAAGCTCATGCGAATGGTACACATCTTGGTGAGCTCATAAACGGCCTCAAAACCGTGGTTCACAGATTGCGCCAGCAGCTCAGCAAATTCCTGATTGTTAAAAATCTTCAAGCTGCAGCCACTGGGGATCTTGCACACTGTTGTGGGGTGGAACCCATGGTGGTAGTTGCAGTTGCGGCTCTGGACAAAGATACTGCTGTCACTTAGGCACTCTGCATACACCTCCCCACCTACATAGTAGAGATGAACACCTGGGAGGAAATGATATGGGATGTGAGAAAATAAACCCTAGGATTAGTCCTGTTTTGTAGTATTCACTCTACAGTTGTGATGGCACTCTACCTCTATTTCTCCACATCCTGCCCTCCATCGTTCTTACCGAACATTTATCACCTTGTCACTTTCAAGGGAAAATAATAATGACAGTACTTCATAATCGTAATACATCCAAAGTCAATAGGCTCGAATAGTGATTCAATTATGTTGTTATATACGTATCTCCTATCCCCATCCCCTAACTGTCTACTGACAATACACTAGAGCACTGAGAGCCAGAATATTGCATTTGGATTCTCATGCTGCACCTTTGCCAATGTGCCGTCGTGTGTTCTCAATGGTTGAGTTGCGATTGACGTTAGAGAGCAGGCCGAGGCAGAATCTGTTGCGATTGTTGGAGGGGTCTGTGAAGCCATCGACAAGGACGCTGGTGGAGGAGGCCTGGAATGCCTCTCCCACTCGGTTGTTGAGCTCATAATAAACAATGGAGCACCAGTGCTTGGGTTCCTCATAGGCAACAGGCTGTACATCTGCAAAGTAAATTCATCAACAGGTTACACGGCGAGGTTAACACAATGCAACTCCTCTTGTGCGACACTACAGCAAGCACACATGCACAACACAGACAAACACTCAAATGGTTGCACACCCTCATTTAATGATGTGCTGGACCTAAAAGAAACTCTAGTACAGCTTTAATATGAGCTCTTAGGTGGGTTTTAATAGCTCCTGAGACCAAATAGATGAAATGTTAGATCTGTGTCTATCTATCTTTCTATCTATTTGTCTATCCAGCCATCACATAAATAAAAAATTAAAACCATGAACATTATAAACACACATCTTCTTTGTTCACTAAATCAAATTTCTCCAAAATGTCCCTGTAACCCATGACAATCATTTGAATAAACTGAGCCACAAGTTACAGTTGTATGCAGTTTGTCTGACCAAAATCATTGTAGACCAATCTGAAGGCCAAACCCTTTCAAATTGTCTGTGGTCTGTATGCCACCCTTTATTGAGCAGTCAGTCAATAGAAGGTGACTGGCCCATGCTTATGTGGCCGGTATCTTGGGTAAGCCAGTGCCAGCTGGCATCATCCTCTCTAGGGGATGGATAAATGGTGTTTATCCAAAGTGTGTACATCTCCCAAATTTCCTCTGCAGCATGGCAGTGACCAGCAGGTGTGTTTTGTTGGCCTATTTCCCAGAAATGGCCTACAATGGAAACCCGCTCCCCTGTACAGGATGCAGCTTGTGAAAAGAACTTGAAAACTCCCTAAACTCCCACTTCCAGTACATATTTCAACAGCTCTTCCCACCTCTGTTGTCATGCCCTGGGTAGGGTCACATTGAAATCTTTCAACCTTTGAATGCATGCCAAAAAATCCCAAGCTTCAGCTGGTTCAGGCATAAGGAAAAAAGACTGGTATGCAAAGTAAATGAATTGCATTGTGAGATTAATTGGGTCTACCTTCAATTAGAAAAAATGAAGATTGCCCTTGTTACGTGGTATGGCTTGGGAGTCAGTACACGGCACAGACTGAGATCTTTCTTACTTTTGCATAAGTACTCTGACCTTATTGTCCATGTTGTCAGCCCCTTTCAGCTTAAAAAGGAATTAATCGTGGTAGAAAATGGCTTTCAAAAATGTCATAGGAGATAAGAATATCCAGATAAGGCTGTATTTCAATATTATTGGGTT
The DNA here is from genome assembly GCA_900302585.1 of Regalecus glesne. Classification (NCBI taxonomy): domain Eukaryota; kingdom Metazoa; phylum Chordata; class Actinopteri; order Lampriformes; family Regalecidae; genus Regalecus; species Regalecus glesne. The sequence goes on along the minus strand of OMLC01014204.1, from coordinate 17,456 downwards.
GATATGTTATGCTTTTTTGATTTTTGTGGTCCTAACACAACTATGATGTGTTAACTATGAAAGGAGTAGAGGCTATACACGACACTTGATACAGATCAGTTGTTTCATTAACTAAATCATTTCTGAATGCACTATTCAAATGTGTGAGGCAAAGTTTGTCAAACCAACATAGACTGAACCACAAAACTCAGATAGCAATCATTGTAGCAGTATGTTTAAGATGGGGAAGATGAAGATAGTAAGTGAAGCTAATCATTAACAAGCTTGAAGTCATTACCACCAGCAGAGATGATATGAACCTGGGGGTTTTAAATGGCTCAGAGACCTGTCTTGATTGGCTGAGGCTTTGCAGATCCCCTGGGGTTGTACACGGACACTGCCTTACTAAAACATAGTAAATCTTTTCCGTACTCATTACTGTCCTGGCCACTCTAGTGTCCAATGAGAAATAGGTGACCAACACAACTGAGGTTTTATTTCACCATCCATGCTTTCAACTTTAATCCAACCGTGAATGCTTATTTTAAACAATCAGAGTTCCTAGAAATAATTAAACCTGCAGATGAAAAGGAGTAGGTGCGTTGTGAGCTCTGTGGGACTGACATCACAATATGCACAAATGAATGATACTGGCATGGAGAAACTGGGGACAACGGCTTTGTGTATGTGTGTGTTAAAACTTCCAGTTACCTGGCCGGTTGTTACTCTCTATGGGAAGGGGTGGGGCCATCAGGTTGGTGTCCATTGGTTGGGGGCAATCCTGAGTCATTTGCTCCTCGGGGGGCATATAGGCTGGAGGGGGGGTTTCTGCAGAGACCACAACAGACAGAAGTAAGAAGGGGATTACAAAATAGAAGGAACTAACAAGTCAAGAATTGACATGTATTGCTTCCCATGAAAGAAATTGTACTACTCAATCAACTTTCACAGCTCGATCTCCTTACCAATATGTCTACTTATCCACCTGAAGTGAACTAAAAAAACCTGTGTGTGATATTTCAGTTTTTGATGGCAACTTCAAAGGTCCCTGGAAGAAAAGCTCGATGAGATCAGCCACAGATATAGGCCAGAGAATGGTTCTCAAGCTAGAAAATGTTGACAGGCTGGCCTTTTTTGGTCCAACTTGTAGATTTATAACTGTACAAGTATTACTCTATAATATTCTAGTTGTAACTTTATCCTGCCCACATAGTTTAAACCTGGCTGCTGGCATTCTGGGCAGTTCAAGGAACCACACCAACTTACCGGCAAACCCAAAACCCATATATGCATGTACTTTCCTGCTAACTTGTTTTGTTTTATTTATAGTAGATCTCTATCCCTATTAAAGTAACAAGCTGTGTTTCTCCTTGTGTTGGATGGCTTCTTTTTTGGCATTTACTTTCAAGTCGTCATCCACCGGAACACTAGAACACAGAGAGTCTGTGTTGCCTATCCTCTCTGGTGGACACACCACTGTTTGGATGAAGCCAAACACATCACTATCTTTGCAACCCTTTTGGTGTGAATGTCACCACAAAAACATGTTTGTTCATCATAGTCATTACTGTAAATTCAAGAGCTTTCATCAGTGACCAGTAGGCTGAACTAATATTGTATCATCTTGTTAGGTAAAAGATTTTAACTTAACAGAGATTTCTTTAAGAGAGAACTTTTCAAATTGCCACTTTAAAGTGGTCTCTGGGTTTACTTTGCTATGAATATGAATAGGCGCCAGCTGCTAGTATGGTGTCTTCACTAACAAAAACATCTGTACAAGTGGTGCCAAGCAGTCAGCCCTTTTCTTCTTGTGCTTGACAACATCATTTTTCTATTAGCTGACTTGTGGTAATGTAGATCTACTTTGCACTTTGGTTCTCTTATTCCCCATCTCTTTATCCTCTAACAGTCTCATACAAACCAAAAGCTATAAGGCATCAGGAATTAATGAAACGTTAATGGAATCCTGCAAACCGCGGCTTTGTTGCTCTGCTGCATCAGGCAACCTGATGCAACAAAAATGACAGCCACTTATTTTTGTTTGGTATCACAAGGCCACAACCCTGGTAGTGCCAAGATTGGAGAAGAGAAGTGGAAATGGAGGAAAAAAGATATGTGCTGTTTCTGCATGTTCCGAGTTGTATGATAACAATTTGATGTGATACAGAGGTTGAAATAGGAGGGAATTAGTGCAGGGAAAGGTCAGGAAAGCTGTTTGATTCTCTGGTAAGCTTTCGTTTGCCTTAAAACCAACAAGTATATTTTGCTAATTCTAGTGCTAATGTATGAAAGTGTCATCCAATGAACCCATTGGCATGACACTAAAGTGCTACCTCAGTTACTTGGTAGCCTTTCTTGGTCTGTAATGTGAATAAATTAACATTTAGCTTTGGTGTGAGTGCAGAATAGAGCACACCAAAAGCTACATGTGCTCATGGTGTACCTTCTTAGCTATGATATGACGACTATGCACCACCCAATGATACAGTTTGGTATTTTTTGAATTTATCTTTTAGCGAACTTTTTTTTCAAGTCACTTTGGAAAAAAGCATCAGCTAAATAAGTACATTTAAATATACAAGTCAGGTTGCAATTTGTAATTTCCTTTTGTGAAGGACAGAAAGATAATCTAAAACCTGCTTATAACTGTTTAAGATTTTATTTCTGCTATTGTTCACATGGCATTTTGGTTACGAATAATGTGTTTACTGAAAGAAGATGCTGCTAAAATTCAGAGAAAACAATCTTGTTTTCTTGTTTCAATTTAAGATGGCTGTTGTGTTAAAGAGTTGAACTATTGCTCACTTTTTTTAATGATTGACTCGTTATAACTTGGCATTAGTTGCAGAAATTCAGCTCAAATTCTGGAGCTGGCATTATCTGACTTTCAGAAAATGGTGTTCAAGGGAAACTGGCCTTCTTCACAACTCATCTTTTTATTAAGAAGTATGATTAAACCATTAAACTTGACAGACTAAAACTTTTGTAAATATAATAAAAATGCTATCTTCGCATATATTATCACCAAGCACTAGCTATATAAGAACTATATCCATTTACATTTAGTCCCACCAGTAGCTTATGGAGTATGGCTACTCACCTGGCATCTGGAACGGACTGCCGGGGTCAGAGCTGGTTGGGGAATGTGGGAAGGTGGCACTACTACCACTTCCAGGGGAGTTTGGGTAGCTGTTGCCTGGTGAATGGGGGAAGGGCATCGTGTTGGCCTGGGGAAAGGATTCTGGGAATGTGGCATTCTGGGGCATGTGTGGCTCATTCTGTTGCAGTGGATTGCGAAAGCGTGGCAACATTGTGTGCTTGGCATTGAACTCACTATTCCTGGGTACAAGCACTGGAGGCAGCACTAAGGAGAAAGGAAAGGATAGACTGGTTAGAAAAAGAACACTCTTGATTGAAATAGCTTTCATAATCTGAAAGTCACAAACAATTTATTAATTTCAAAACCAATCCAGATGTGAGCCTGAATTTGCTACCAGGAGTTTGGGATTTTTTTTCATTGACTGCGCCTCGCCCTTGTGGGCATAAGGAGACGTTTTTTCTGGAGGAACAACGCTTTGTTTAAGCATGGCTGTAGCAGCGTTTCGGAAAAACAGGTATTTACAAGAGATACAGTAATGAGGCAACATATCTCTAGTTATGGCAATATGTCATGTCTGTACTGTACATAATTTGAGCAGATTTTGCAGGGAAACACGACGAGCTGTTCTATAGTGGCATCAAAATCAGATTGAGACAAATAAACAATCAGTGAAAAACTTCTCATGGGATATTTAAAATAAAAATGACATCCACCCCACCAGGTCTGACAAGCCCGATATTCCAATGACCTGATAGCATGGTCTTTAAATCCTCTCACCAAATATAGCAAATGCTATATTGCATACACAACAACACCCCTCCACAAACACACACACACACACAAACAAACACGATTGACTACTTTAATTAGAGCATAATCAAGAGATATTTCTCCATCCTACTATCTGGCTGTATCTATCATACTCCTGGCAGGGTGCAGATGGCCCTGCATTTTTGAAATGTCAGCTTTCAGTCTGTTGGTTTTAGCCAGCGATATTTGGCCCTGAGTCCCAGACATTCTGCCCTGAAAAAAACTCACTGAGGTAAGCTTTTCTGAAGGAATTCATCTCAGTCCTGGCTGATATGTATGTGAGGGTACTTTGTGTGCAAGAGGTACAAACCACAGTGGTATATGACCCACTCGTGTTTGTAAATACCTGTGTGGGTGAATGAAGTACATGCAGAAAGCTTAGAGGGGGACTTCATTACAATCAGAGCACCAACACATACACTCCAACGTAAGCTGCTGTAGTCAATGTCTTTGTAAGTACAAACCCCACAAGTGTCAAAACTATTGGGTCAAGCTGGTGAAGCGATATAACAGGATGTGTGTTTGTGTGGGTGTGTTGTGGTGTTTTAAGGGGGATTAGGGATATAGAGATGAGAGACTCAGTGTTGACAGACAGGTGCTGCAGGGTGGGAACACCTCAGTCCCCTGTTCTCCGACTGCTGCTAAAACAGAAGTGTGCAAGGCAGGCAACCACTCCTTCCGTCTATTGTACATGGGTGACAGCCTTCCTGTCCCAGCCATCCCCAGAGAAACCATGTGTGGTGTTTTTTATGTGTGAATGTGTGCGGGTGTGTGTGTATGGATGTGTGTCTGTGTAAACATATACGATGTGTTAGGTGTTTTTTTTATTTGCCTGCACACACACACGCACACACACACACACACACACACGTGTGCATCCGTGTGTTGGTACATGCACTCTAGGCAGCAGCAAAGAGCATGCCCAAAACAAAGCCTTCATTCTCTCCCAGCTGGAATTTCCTGCCCCCCTCACCACCACCATCCCAATACACACACACACACACACTGGTCAGGTCAGCCCCTCTCTCTAGCACCCTGCAGACAGCTGTTTCTATCTTGTCAGCTGAGCCTTATTTTTGCTTTAGTAGGTAGGCAAAAGAGAGCATCTGATTTACACCAACAAACAACTAGAACTAAGTTGATCACGGATTTAACATAATCTCAATCTCACTTTATCTCTCACACTATATATAAAGTGTGTGTGTGTGTTTGTACAAGTGAAAGAACCGAACATCTTGAACATCTCCAGGAGCTATTACTCTGAAGAAAAGCTATAAATCTTAAAGGTTCCACGAAATGGCATTTAAATTACCATGTCCTCTGTGGTATGGTGAATACCCAACTGAATGTCGGATCTGATTCTGAGAAGGGAGGGAGTTTGATCATTCCAATTCAGGGACTTTTAGAAGAGAATGGAGATCAATACTCTATTGACTTGCTTCAACTTGATAACAGGCGTTCAGTTATTTTCTCTCAGTCTTGCAGTTTCATTGGATGAATACATTTTAGTGTATGTTCAGGACTAAGGTGTGACATAACTGAAAAAAAAACATGGTTGTATTTTTCCTGAACAACCTGAAAAACCTCATCCTACGAGTACAGTAATAAGTGAAATATATTGTGATGAATTTCTAAAGCATAGTCACATGTAAAATCCTCTCAGTGTTAAATAGATCTAAATTGGGGGCACACAAAATAGCCAACAAGAATGAAAGTACATTTTCCTCCAGTGGAACCTACTAAGTTGTTTTAAGTGACATTTTTTGATATTAACAGTGAAGTCAAATTAATCCCTTTAATGTACAAGGATTGTTTTTCACTACCATTTGCACTAAGAAACAACACTGCAGACTACAATTTTTTCCTCCACCAGAGACATGCTTTACCTTCACTTTCAGCTCATTGTTGAAATTATCTGGCCCAAAGTTGGCACCTCTCCCCCCACTAAAAAATCAAGTCTGAGTCAAAACCCAGTATATAGCTGGGCTGTGGATGGTCAGTGTTTGAAATTGTGGCCAATTTGTTGCAGGAGATAGTCAGTGTCTACAATGCAAATTCTTGGCTATTAAATGTTCATCTGCAATTTTCTGTAGTCGTTCCAGTAATACTTGTTTTGAAAGTGTATTGAAGTAGCATATCACATAACATGTTAAGCTATAATAAAGTTAAAAACAAAAGACTGTAAATTGCAAGAATAACTTTCCACAGTTATCTTGGGATGTTTGATGTGAAAGAGAACTGGATCTGTTGAAATTATAACTATTGTAGTTTTCTATTAATTCCCCATCCTCTATTATCTGTTGCTACATCTGTGGATGTCTCTCATATCTCAAAAGTTTCATTCCTTATGGTCTTGGGATCTTGCAATTTCCAAGTTTTTCTACACTACAGAGACAACATAAACAAATATCACGAAGATGACACGAGTGTAGTGTTCTTCAGTCCTGTCTAGATGGTACCCATAGATTTGTGAAACTCTTGCACATCTGTAAATGGCTTGGTAATGGCAGATAACAGAGGGCTAGAATAAAATAAGTATGAGGTTAACGCTGGCCTTAGGTTGAGGATGAGATTAGGTTGTGGGTTAGCTATCGGTTACGTTGAGGTTAGCTATTGGTTAAGGTATGATGAAAGTAAGTGTTGAGTTAAGGTTAGGGTTAGGCTAAGTTAGTTTCAAGAGTTTCACAAATTTGTAAATCTAGGGTTAACATTTAGACATGACCACAGCCATGACCTACTGTACAGTATTATCTAGACATGCAAAGTATGTATGTATGGATGCAAATATGGAAAAAACACTTTATTTGGTCATTGTTTTCTTACAATTAAATCTGTCTTCTGTATTGAAAGACTATTGTAAGGAGAACTGGGTAGTTACGGCACCTGGAGAGCAATTAGTGGTTCAGTCTTGCTCATGGACACTTAAACACACTTTATGAAGTAGCCGGATAACGAAAAAACAAACCTTCAATTATAGAAAAAATCCCTAATAGTTACCCAAGCACAGTATGAATCAATCATGCTTAATGTGAATACACAGTAAGACTCACACCATGCTGAGTGTCTTGTCAGGGTGATTGTTATTTTGGGTGTTTAACAGCGCGCTCTCCCTCATGCCTCTGGGTGCGTGGAGATCTGGTTTCTCTCCTATTCTGTTCTGATTGACTGATTAGTAGAATTTGATGTGCCATCACTGAAATTTCTGCACTAGAATTGACTGGAGTGGGGTTATTCTTGGGGATGACCACTAGATGATGCTGCAACCATTTAGGGCACATCTTCACTTGTGGCTTGTTACAGCGCATAACCAGATGTGGAAAGAGGAGCAAAATATTCCATTCCTGGCATTTTAATATATCTCCACAAGTAGCAATATATTCCACTTTTTAGTGTGCAATAAACGTGGAACTGCTGCGCTGATACATTTTGAAACAGCAATCCCAAAAGGGAAACTACCACATCTGCGTTATCCACTGAAGTCGTTGGTCAGCTGACCAATTGTGTAACTTCAGTGATGTCATTGGTTACCTGATCCAGCGGCCCAATCATGTAACTGTATCACTATGTCACTCCAAACATGATTACTTACTCACAGTTATTTGAGTTTGTAGGCTGACCTGCTGGTCTGGTCCAGTCAAAGATCTGGATCAATCAGTCAGGCAAATCAGAAGTTGAGAATGTGAGTCTCGGGTGAAGCTCATAGGAAGAAGAAAAAGAACCATTCTTGACTTGTGAGCTGAATGAGGAGCTTATTTTTGGGGCCACATTGCTCAGGAGAGGTAGAGTGGTTCGTCTAGTAATTGGAAGGTTGCTGGTTCGATCAATGGCTCCTTCAGAAAGCGTGTTGAAGCGCCATTGAGCAAGACACTGGTCCCTTAACTGTTCCCTAGGCACTGCAGTTGTCCACTGCTCCTATGCAACAGGATGGATTAAATGCAGAGGACAAATTTAATTGTAAGAATACAATGATCAGATAAAGAGGCTTTTCTTTCCTTCTTCCCATTTTTAGAGGGAGCAAAGATGCCATATTTGGACTGGATGGTTAAAAAAAACAGCTGAAATTGAAGCAAAAACTTGTCTCTGGTTGAGGAAACCTGAAGACTGCAGTGTTGATTCTCACTGCAATCAGCAGTACAAGTAATCCTTTCACACTGCACAGAGTAAGGATGGGTACAGTTAAGGATTTAACAATACTGCTACTTTATAGTTACTGCTCATGGAGTCAGTGCTTTAATGGTACACCCATCAGTTATTTTCCTCTTTTATGAGAAAAAATAAAATTAATAAAATCATTAACTTTTTTTAATTTTCTCTTGTCTGGAGAGTGTTATTTTTTAGTTGACTTACTAAATTTCTGCGTGGGCTCTTAGCTGCTATCGTGCATGACATATCGGAGGTGGATGGGGCAATGAGAGATGAACTACGAGCAAGGTAGTCCAAAATTGTGAACTGTGCATTTCTCTACCTGTATTTGATGCTCTTTCATTATATTTCAAAAGCTAGCTTTTGTTTCTGCCTATATATGCAAAAGACTCTCACACTTGTAGAAATGAGCATGGTCACCAAGAGCAGGCTCAGAGGGTCTGTGTACGTGTGTACATATGCATATGCACATGCATATGAGAGAGAAGTACAGAGCTGGCCCCACCCCTTGGCTCGCACATATGACAGAGATCTCTCCTCTGGATTGGAAATAGCAAAAATGCATCATAGACAAATGTCATAATCTTATTGCAAATTATAAACAAGAGTTGGTAAGATAAAAGGTGAAGCATAACATTTATGTAATCTGCATTAATAGGAAATGTAGTTTCTTAATTTCTCCAGTATCAACAGAAGTATCATTAACCTCAGTGCTTGTCAGCGCTATGGTCTTTAATGATTTAGCATCGGTCCCTGTTTAATACCGGGTTTCGGTACCCATCCCTCGCAGAATCATTCTGCATATCATGACTCACCTGGGCTGTCCACTCTCTTGTAGTGGTAAGGGTTGATGCACACATCCTTCTGCTTGGACCCAAAGGGGTATTCACAACACTCCAGGGCCTTCAGCTCGTGATGGGACTGCAGATCAGGCCAGCGCCAAACCCGACAGTAGATGACATGGGGGAGGCCTTTCCTGTGGGACACCTGAAGTCGGCCGTCCAGTGAGCGAGGGATGGTCACACAGTTACTGGGTTGGCCCGGGCAGCTAAGAGCCCTCTCCAGTTCTTCCATTGCACCCTTCTTCTTTTTCAATTTCTTAACTAGAGCATCGACGGCCTTTTCTGCCCATTTCTCTTCCTCGTCGCCCTGCTTCCAACCAAGAAGCCGCTTGACAGCTGGGCTGGTGAAGGAGAAGAGTGAGGTGACATTCATGTTGGACTTGCCTCCCTCTTCTCCTCTCCTTTCTCTCTGACAGGTCTTCAAAGGAGAAAATACTTAAGGATTTGTGGGTGTTTGAAGGGAGGGGCCTGTGGTCCAGTTTCAAAAAAGGGTAAGGCTAAAATGTTGTTGGGCTGTCTGGAGTTGTCTATTAATCCTCAGGTCCTTAGGTTTCAAATCGGGCTCTCTCTCATGCCACCTAAGCAAAGGAGATAGAGAACATGGTCAGAACACAACTGCTAAAGACTTCTGAAAGTCTCTTCAACTAGAAAATGGAAACATTCTTCTGCTCAGAGAGTTCCTGCGACCGTGTCCTTTTTCTACTGCATTTCTAATCACTATGGCGAATGCACATCTCTGCCTGGGTTGCTACATTGGTCCTGATGTCTCAGCAGCACGAGGACCTACAAGCAGAACAATCCATGACATGGTGGACTGGAGCGAGAGATGAGGTCACTCTGTTGTGGCTTCTGGGAATCAGTGGCGGCTGAAAAAGTCATAACTGACAAAACTGAGCGTCCGTTCCAATCAGCCATTTTCCAGACAGTTTGCTGTCTATATAGCTTGTCGCATTACCACTACACGCTAATGTCATTCAGAGGAGGACTTTCCATAGAAGCTAACCGGAGGGAGGACCATGTGACGTATCTGACTCAAAAGTCGGAACACCTGACTGGAATCTGAACTTCTGAGTGGCTAAAACAACAAGAGGTATAGCTATAGTAGATGGCTGGTGACAACCCTTATCCAACAGAGATACATGGGCCTCGAACTCCACCCTTCTGTCTGTTTTGCCCTTCATGATTACTGGCCATTGGCAATTAGGTGATTTTTAGTTTCGCACCTCTTGCTCACTTTTCCATTTCCTTGGTAGCAGAGCTGCTCGAGTGGTGGTTTTGGTAGACTACGTGCGTTTTCAACTTTCTCTTTCCCTCTCTGTCTTTCAGTGGCTTTGTCCCTCTTTTACACACCCACACGTCACTTCTTGTTTGTTGCAGCGCTACTAGAACACAGGCTCATTTGGAACATTTACAGGACAAACTCTTTTCCAATTTTTACTTGAGTGGCAACCAAGGCCATTACTCAAAGTATGGAGGACTTCACTGACAAGCCCGCTGGGGGGGAGAATGCTCTATAAAGCATCAACACCACCAACAAACATTGGTCTGAGCAGGAATCTAGCAACGTCTGGCACAATATAAAAAGGAAGTGTATGTTGACTTCAGGATAAATGTGCCCATTCACTGGGGTCCCTTGGGACCAATTCAGTGGCCGGGAGGTGCATGTATCCTCGCTTTTAAGAGGGGGAAACAAGAGGGCATTAAGCTCCCACAATTCCACCTTCTTTTCCAATTATTCGGTACAGAGCACGGGGAAATGTAATGAGACGATGACAAGCCTATTATGTGGCTCCACCTATGTGTCCTTACGCCCTCACATGAAAAGACATGTAGCTTTTCTCCTCTCTTATCCACCCTTTTCCACAGAGTCCAGGGTGAGGATGCATCTCTTACTGTAAATACAGCACAATATTGGATTTCCTACAAGCAGGAAGAAAAACATCATCAAGGCTCAGCTTGGCTCACCATCATTATTCTTGGCCCTTTGGCGTATGGGATAAATAGCCATTTCTATCTTTGTCAGCAGCTACTGTGTGAGTGGGCAACATCAGACTGACCAACAGGCGGAGAAGTTTGATGACAACAGGTGCTGTTTACAACACATGGTATGTGTGTATGCAAGTGCAAATGCGCATGTGTGTTGTGGAGGCATTGCCAGCCTACTACTGCTAACCGCACTGGCAGGAAAGCTGAAAGTTGCCCCTATATTTAGCTTAGCTGCACCAATCACACTGGCTAAATTAAAAAGTGAGGTCTGAAATACCAGAAGGGAAGGGAGGAGTGTGATGATGAGCTAGGGTGTGTCAGTGTGTCTATTTGTGTGTGTAAAAGAGAGTGAAATAGATTACAACAGAGAGACAAAGAGAGATGAGTTTGAGTGCATATTCATGAGAGATGGAGAGCACAAGAAAAGAGAGGGAGAGGGAGATAAGGGGAAACATCTTGCTCATATCCGTTGTGCATCAGGCCCTCGGCAAGGTCATACCCTCTGGTGTCACCTCAGGGATGTCAAATGTATTGTTTCATGTCCCAAAATTGGGGAGGCAGGAAACTGGCTGTGTAATCATTTCTTCATTTCTGTCATTCCCCGGTACAGCTTAAGCATCACTTCCTGCTGCTGAGTCCTGCAGGTCTCACCACAGGTGCAGGAAGGCAGAGAGAAACAGCAGCCCTTAACCCCCAAACCCTAACCCCCCCACGTTCTCTCTCCCACTCTCTCACTCATCTCTACATCCCCACCTCACTTCTTTTGTGCTGATAGTGGAGTAACTAGAGTGGAGGTGAAGGATAGGATAGAAACTGTATGGGTGCGGTCTCTGTACCATCTAGCTCAGGGAACAGAGTGATGGCATTTCTGCGAACATAAGCCCTCATCCATGCTTCCGTACAGCAGTTCACAGCAGGATATAATAGTATTTTAAAAAATCCACACTGCAACGTTTTTTTGTTCATTGCCATGTCTACTGCAATATCAACGAATTGAAAGGGGTTAAAACATGTCACCAGATACACGCATCTTTTACTTTTCAACGCTCCATTTGCAAAGAATAGATAACTTTAGCAATAAATGAGGTGATGATTTTAGACATGAAAATCACCCAGTTGTCTAACAAAATCATTAAATAAAGTTAAACCACACTGATACGACTCCATACCAATTATCACATATAATACTTTTTGGGTGTCACAATTCTTAATCCGATCATTAATTTTTAGCAAATACGCTCATAAATCTTCTTTTTTAAGAGCCTTGAAATAGATGCCTCGAGTGCATGAGACAACTGTTGCCTACCCATTACATGTGAAAGTTATAATACTCCATCGTCCTTTACACGCAAGCTCTTGAAAAATAAGTACAATCAAGCCCCGGTGGTTTTTTTTCATTGTTCCTTACAGTTTTAACCTGTTAGGACGCTTTAAGCCTACTGGACAGTCTGGCGCTAATGGGAATCACATGACGGGCTCGTGTAATATCACTAGGCTAGGACTTCAAGGATGATTTTGAGCTTAACAACCTGGGTCTGATTTTTGTAGTTTTTGCCATCAGGAATATCAGTTATGATGTTATATTACTCACCAGCTTCATTTTGGACATTTTGGATATGGGACCCCACTGGACAGAGCTTCAGAATGGCGTCTTATGCTGCCACAGCATGAGAGGTCCATTTTTACAATTCATGATTAGTCCCCACATTGCGGGGTGGACACAAACCTAGATTGAGCATGGGGGATTAAGGCTAGATGCCTTCCCCGATGCTCCGAGGTGGGTTCAAACCCATGACCTCTGGCTCGTCAGTTCCTGAAGTGCATGCTCTTCCACTGAGGTACCGCGGCCCTCCCTTTACGGTGTCACAGAATATTTTCCGTAAACTTTTTTTTTAGCTAAAAAAAAAAACTGGTGCCTTGGGTAGACAGTGTGTATAATTTCCCATCATCTATGGGTTCGCAACTGTTCTGGTAAGGTAGTTTATTGATGGTTAATACTACCCAGGAAAAGCATGGGCTGGTCATTCCAGCACATTGAACAAGCGAGTAGCTTGGCAACTGGACTTGTTGAAATGTGTCTGACACTCCTATTCAGGGCACCATAAAATACGGTTGTAAATCTGTGCCTAGCTATAGTTCCTCATCCAAAATCCCAACAATACAGTCAGTCAGTAAAATGATAAAACCAGTACACATAATGGCAAAAATTACAAAGACCCGGGTTTTTAGAAAAACAACAGTATTATCTTTTAACCCACCTGGTGTGAGCTGTTAGCCACTACATCAGCTTGGTGGATCATTTTCCACTGCTCCAGTGTCCGTTAATCAATTTAGGTACGGGCTGTAGGATGAGGAGGCAGTAATGATGCTCTCTGGACCCTCCCTAGGGACAGCGCATTATAAAGAAGCTACATTATTTATCAGCAAGGCCCTGGATGGGGCCTCCATTAGCCCCCCATTCAATGGAGTCACTGGCTATAAACAGAGAAGTGGAGGCAAGGGCAGGGGGGGGTGATAGATAAAGAGGGAAGAGGAGTGAGCAGAGAAGAGGATGATGCAGAGGAGAGAGAGAGTGACAGAGATGGAAAAGCCTGAGATATAAGACAGTGGTGCAAGTGTCAGTGTGTGTGTGTGTGTGAGAGAGAGAGAGAGGAAGAGATGGGGATAGAGAGATAGATAGAGCGATAGCGAGAACAGAAACAGCAAATGCATAATGAATGCGCAAATGCATGCAAACAGCAACCTAAACACTTCTAGTGACATTTTAGGGTAACACGTCTGTCATTTTGCTAGAAATATAATCACTGCAAATTGCAGTGTCACTTTTAAAAAGAAGAAAAAGTCCTTCATTATTGAACAAATGAGTACGAATCAGCTTTTAAAGCCATATCTGATAATCAGCAGATTTTGCCTTCACCAGTCACCTAATTCACCAGCCTTGCATAGCGGTTCAAGACCAGGACTTGAAGCCAGTCAGACTAGAACTGTAGCCCCCAGACCTCAATGACTAGACAAAGTATTTACCTGGGGGGAACTTCAGACTGCAGATTCACCAACCCTACAACTCACTTTTTGAAATGGTAAAAAATATATAAAATCACTTTGACAAATTGAAAAGTCTGTGAACGAATCCTACCAAGAGTCCATATTTTCAAGAACATGACATTCAACTAGATTTGAACCTTGAGCAATATTCACATAAGCTGTAACACAGAGAACATGGGAAAGCCTGCCGCAACCAAACTGTGGTCAGTGAAGTCCCACCACTTAGGGTGTGAGCAACGACTTTGAAGGGTTTTGGAAGATGAACTAGGATCAGTTTCTGTAAGCACCAGACGAACCACTCCGCACACATTACCACAGACATAACTACCCGACACATGGGGTTTCAAGCAGCTATCCCAACCATGCTTGGCACTCAGTGTTGGGTTAGTGTTGTGTTAGGGATGGACACCTCACCCCAACACATGGCAGTCCAGGGTGTCTGGGCCATAGGGACCAGACAGAAGGGTGTTCCGAGACTGACATGGTTCAGACTGTGGTGACAGTCTCTTTGGAAAGAGAGGAATGTTGCTAACCTATGTTTATACTCTGCAGTTGGGGGCCTTTAAGTTGTTTCGGGGATTTGACGGAAAATAAGGGCTTCACTAACATCAGGGAGATATTTTTGAAAACTGTTACAAAATTGTAATATCAATCTATAAACTTAGAAGACTATTCTAGATTGTTATATAT
>OMLC01014198.1:6186-17704 GCA_900302585.1 Regalecus glesne | reverse complement strand
GTACCAATCCATTTCATATTCTAGCCCACATTTTAAGGATTTTCTCAAATTGGACTTAATTCGGGACTGAATTTGAGGGTAATGTGGAGAAGACGGAAAAAAGGAGTCCAAAGGTATCTGCCATTAATCCCCCATGCTCAGTTAATGTGACATATGTAGTACAGTGCTTTGAGGGGTCAATCGACTAGAAAATCACTATATAAAGAGGAGTCCATGTACCCTCAGAGACATTCATGCTTACAGCTCCCATAATACTATCAGGCTTTTCCTTGATGCATGCTCAATAATCCAGGTAAGGAAATCACAAAAAAGTTGAATCAGTTTTATTGAGCGAAAGATTTCTTCACCCACACATGTAAGATCTTCAGTCTGAGCTGACTGCAGCACCCACAGCCTTTTAAACACTACAGATGCATAACAATCCAAACCAAGGATGGGTTCATATGCAAATTGAACATGATGTACTCGTAGTTCAAGGATGGTGGTTCCCTCTTTACATAAATGGCCTCTTTGACTCATTGTTCAAACAAGTGCTCCTCCCTATCAAGGATGTGGACATCATCATCTTGAATGAGTGGCCACTAGCCTGTAGATGGGTGTCGACCACAGAGTCCTGGCCTGACATGTTGGCTCTCCTGTGTTGTGCCATCCTCTTGGCCAGCGTCTGTTTAGTTTCCCTGATGTAAATGACACGGAGATCCTCTCAGGACCTGACAGCATATATTATATACACAGTTATGGATGCTGCATCAGCTCAGACTGAGGATGTCACCTGTATGAGTGATGAAACCTTTCTCTCAATAAACGTGTCCAGATGAACTGATTCCCCTTTTTTGTGATTTATGTGTAAATAGGACACCAGCTTTCATACAATATTCTCACAATTTTAGTTTCCTAAGTGAGGTGTCTTGATACAAATTTCAATACTGCGAGGAGTGAGGATGTGTAAACTCACAAGCTCCTGCTGGTCCTTTGATATGTTCTAATATACCACTGCAAAAAAAAAAGAGAAAGAGGGAGCCAAAGGAAATCAAGAAGGCTTTAACATCCTGCCACTTAGCTGAACCATATAATCTTGATTCAGATCCCCAACGGGCCTCATGGAGTGGAGGTTCTCCTGTACTGGTGTTTCTCTGCTGCTCTGAATCACACGGTTGACCGACATACATTGGCACCAGCGCCGCATATCGATCGCATTGCATGGAGAGAACATTAACCTCCTCCCACCTGCTGTGTGTGGGTCAGCACCCTGCAGCCACCCTGGGTGTTGCAGTGGTGCAGCGAGTAACACTGTTGCCTCATAGCAAGAAGGTCCCGGGTTCGAATCCCATCCCAGGTCCTCTCTGTTTGGAGTTTGGACGTTCTCTTTGTGTTTCATGAGTTTTTTTACTGGGTGCTAGGGCTCCTCCCGCTATTAGAGACACACACGTCAGTGTTGATACTCCTTACTCTGCCCTTGGGCAAGGCAGTGGGGAGAGTTGAGTTGTTCCCCGGGTGCTGCCACTGCTCACTGCTCCTATATAATAGGATGGGCTAAATGCAAAGAACAGCTTTTACTGAGTCATGGTGAAACTTTATTTCAAGGCATGTGCCAGGGTGGCATAGCTTTGTAGGTAGGGTAGTTGTCTAGTAATTAATGATTTGGTCCTACAGGAAGAGGGTTGAGGTGTCCTTGAACAAGACAGATTCCACTGGCCTTGGTCAATTTGGAAGATAAGACACTGTCACTTTTATGTGGAAAGAGACCAAAAGCCCCCAAAACTGGGGCTCTTTGTCACTGTGTGCATAGTTGTCTTTATGAAAACCAAGATCACTTTTTTGGATTTACAAAAAAGGTGAGGGTTGTTTAAATATTGACTTACATTAAAGCCTTCTTACACCGCTGTGTATAGCCACTAGGGAGAAAATATCAACTCCACAGACAGTATGGTAGCGTGGGTTACCAGTGCCTGGGGCAAAACAAGTATTTTGCTCCCTAAAATACCGTAAAATGTTACGTGGTAGTGTCACATTGAAAAACGGTGTAGAATGTCCAACTATTGGGAGATCTCCTGTGAGGCTGACAGTGTGCTGTTATTCATGTATTATTACTGCTATATTTTTTCCTTTTGAAATTTAGCACCTCTAAGAAGTTTGCACCCAGGGCTACCGCCCCTCTGGCCCCGACCACCCTACATCACTCTACACACCTGCGCCCCAACTCGGCAGCCGGTTCCCTCAGGTTGTCACGGTCAGAGTTGATGCTTTGCAGAGTTTCCCCAAGCTCAAATTTCCATTTAATCTAATTTCATTTCATGCAAATGGAATGGTCCTGTAGCGTTCAGAATCACCAGCTGGATCTCACTTAAGCAGTAGTGCAAATGAAAGGAGTTCTGTTCTACTGAATATCAGCGCGGCTGGTATTCAGTTGTAGGTCCAAGGCCTCAGCATGACCTTAAGTGTGATGTTGTTTTTATATAACCATTCTAAAAGCACCAACTCTAATAAGCAGCTGTAGATTATGATGACTTTATTTGATATTTCTTTTAGCTCAGCCGACAGAGTTCCGCAGCAGGACTGTTGCCAAGCAACGTATAAACTTTTCCCTGCACACTAGCTTGCTTGTTGCTACTTTGTGTAGGTCGATACATTAGCTCAGGCATTTCTATTTCTATTTATTGTGCAACCAATGAGATAAGAGACTGTTGACAGTGGCTTTGGTGACACGTGTGTTTCCAACGTGTTGTCAGCTTGATCAGAGAGTAAGTTACTCCATCGTTTCCTGCTCTCCATAGATGGTCCCCAGTAACTTTTCAGTGAGCTCTCAGACCTGTACGACAAACAAGCTCTTCATAGCTTTTATACTCTGCGACTTATAAATCCCAAGTCGAAATTAAGATCTCTGGATGTTAATATACGTAAAGCCTCTCACCTATCCCCACTCACTGCCATGATCTCTCCTGCCTCGAGTCCCATGTCAGACTGTTTCCGTTTGACAGTGGCTCACAGGCTGTGGATGGTGTGCTATATTTGTGTGTCCCTGACTCTTTATACGTCCTGGACAACATCTGTGACAGCTGGTTCACTCCCAGGGGAACAGTGGTATACCAGAAGCTGGCTGTCACAGCCGTTGCCCTCCGAGGCTGCACATCGAGGGGTTTTGAACCAAGTTGAATTTTGCTCAGGAATTTTTCGAGAGATGCTGCCGGCCATCCCCTCAAACTTAGCATCCCTCTAATCTTCTCTTTTTCTCTCTCCAGTGGATCTATATGAGTTTTTGCTTCTTCGTTGAATGTCATGGTGAAATAGTTTCCTCCATTGTTGTCAGATTTTAGGATGAGGCTCATTGGATTTCAAGAGTTCTGAGTGTACATTTTTTAAAGGACTTTATATATACATATTGTTGTTTTTCTGCATGTTTTTACTCAGTATACTGTGAAATACAAGTGATGCTTTGGTTGCAGTTACTACCAGAAAATGGTGACCAAGAGGATCTGAACAGAGTGAGGGGCTCATTTTACAGTTTTATCAGAATTTTGAAGCCGGAAATTTAGTGACATCCATTTTTCTCACAGGAGCCAGGTAGACCTTAAGATTAGTCAGTTGAGTAGGATTACCAGCCCTTATAGGTACTTACAGCTGAGTGCCATCTGTATACATGCATGATGTTAGAACCACTTAATCAAAGATGCATTTTACCAAAGAATCGTGATTTTCTCGGTAGGCCATTGCCAGATTCTCACTGCTATTCATTAGCAGTATCAAGATTTTATCAAAATATGTTCCTTAAAGAAACTCTTTGAAGTTTACCTGTCAGCCTGTTCTCATGCTGTATCCAAAATCCTCAAAGTGGTTGCCTCCATTATTATGCAATACCCCAAATTGGGCTATTAAGATCACTGGTGCATGGTTAGAAGGATCTTCTTTACTAATCTCCATGGGAAATTCATTTCTTCATTTAACCCATCCTACTGTATAGGAGGAGGGAGCATCCATTTTACATGGCATGATTAGTTCCCACATTATGGGGGGTGGATATGGACTTAGATGGAGCATGGGGGATTAAGCCCGGGTGTCCTTCCTGTTCCCCCACAGTGGGTTCAAACCTGCAGTCTCTGGCTCATCGCTTCCTGAAGTATGTACTCTATCACTGAGTTACCGTGGCTCCACAGTATATATAAGATATACGGTTGGAATTTGACAATGTTAAGTGTACATTTCAGTGACAGCCTATGGAAAGAAATGTTTTTTTTCAAATGTTTGTTCTGGTGTACAGTGCTCTGTAGCGCCTACCAGAGGGGAGGAGGTGGAACAGGCTGTAAGCAGGATGTGATGGGTCTGCAATGATGGTGCCTGCCTGTTTCCTGACTTTAGAGATCTATGAGTCTTGAATGGAGGGTAGGTTGGTGCAAATTACTTTCTCGCAGACCTAATTGTCTGTTGAAGTCTGTCCCTGTCCTGTTGGTGGCTGATCTCAACCAGACGGTGATGGATGTGCAGAGGACAGACCGGATTATGGCAGTGTAGAACTGAACCAGCACTTCCTGAGGCAGGCTGAGCTTCCTGAGCTAGTGGAGAAAGAACATCCTCTGCTGGGGTTTTTTGATGATCATGTCTATGTTGGGTGTTCACCTTAGATCCTCGGAGATTGTTGAGCTCAGAAATCTGTAGTTTTCAACAGCAGATCCCATAATACTGAATATGGTGGGGAAGGGGCTCCTCCTGAAGTCCACTATCATCACCACAGTTTTGACCAACTCCAGATTGTTGAGGTCACACCAGAGAAGCAGCTGTTCAACAGCTGGTCTATATGCAGACTCATCATCATCCTGGATAAGGCCAGTGAAGGTTGTGTTGTCTGCAAACTTCATGAGTTTAGTAGACAGGTCTGCCGAGGTGCAGTCATTTGTGTAGAGGGGAGAGCACAAATCCCTGGGGGTTGCCTTCAGCACTTTATTTGTGAACAAATCTAAAGGGAACATAGCTGAAGTGCTAAGACTAGAAGTTCAGCAAATAAGGCATTTTATTGATACTGAGGTTACAAAGCTGCTCCTAGAGAATATTAATATATATATACATCACTAAAATGCAGTACACTCTAGGATTTTGAAGGGATTAGCTTGCGTGAATGGTGCACGGTGAAATTTATGATGGCAATTTTGCATTCCGTGCAACCAAGGGTGCTGACACACAGCGCACAACAAGACTCCTGTTGCCTGGTAACCTGACCAGCAGTGTTCAGATCCTCCTCTCAGAGTGAAACAGCGAGGCTTTGCTCTGTTAGCTCTCTTTTCTCATTACCCTACCCTAGGAAAGTCCTTTACTGAAGTACTTGTGAAGTAGAGAGATTGTCTATTAATCAGAAGATTGGTGGTTTGATCCCTGGTTCCTTCAGAAACTGTATTGAAGTGTCCTTGACCAAAACACTGAACCCTTAACTGCTCAAGCCGTGTGATGGAATGGTGACCTGTCCAGGGTGTTTCCCCATCTTTCGAGCAATGAGCTATGGGGTAGGCTCCAAAATGACTCTATGACCCAACTTTGGATAAGCAATTGACAATGGATGGAGAGCTTGTATGATTAGCTAACTACTAACATAATCAGGTCATCAATCATTAAAAGAATCATTTCACCATGTGAATGGAGACAGGCACAAATCAGTGCAGTTTTCAAAAAGGAAAGAAATCATTAGCAGGAGAGTATAAGCATGTCGGTCTGACATCTGTAGTATATAAGTCAAGTCAAATTTATTTAATGAAGCACATTAACACAAATAAAAAAAGGCCTCAGTGGGTTTTACAGTAACACAACATCCTGTCCTTGGACCCTTGGAAAAGAAACAAATCCCTAAAAACAAAACAAAAAAACAACAAATAAAATAGGAAGAAACCTCACGGAGTGCAATAGAGGGATCTCTCCCCCAAAGCAGAAAGACACGTAATGGATTTTGTGTATAAAGAATAAAACCTAATTTATAGAATACAACACTGAAAGAGGACAGCAGAATTATGATGGAATTATAAACCATATGAAGAACATGATTAAATTTGAAGGTGCTGCAGTAGTTCAGTGGCAGAGCGTGTGCATCAGGAAATAATAAACCAAATCTCGTGGGCCCAAGCCCACCGTGAGGCACTAAAAAAAGACATCTGGCCCCGATGCTCCGTACTCATCCATTTACTATTTACTCCACCCGGGTCTGCATCCACCCTTACAATGCAGGGACCAATCATGAACACATAAAAAGGACCTTTATAAAGAATATAATGAGTTTACCAAGCAGTGCCCAGATGCCACCAGAAATATAGTATACAAGACAACATAAAATCTAGTTGGGGCATATATTGTTGGCCTTTCAAATTCAAACGGAGTTTTTGGTTGTAGGCAGTATGAAGCTATAGGAAGATTGATAACACTTCCTCTTCTCACAGTTCTCTATACGTTGTCAGCAGCTTTGGATAGAGGTCAGTCAATTAATGGCATATGTATGGACCTCCAAAAGCTTTTGATATAGTTCCTGATGAATGACTTTGTTAAAATTAAAATCCTGTTGCATAGATGGAGTTAAAAACTGTATGCGAGATATTTTTAAGGAATACCACTTTTTTAATAGTTTCAAAATAATTAAAAAAAGGAAAAAGGCCCTGGGAAAAATTTTGGGAATCCTGTCAGTTAGATGGGCTTATTTTCATACAGTTAATTTATAGTCCAGTGACCACTTAAAGTACACTTTGCCTCATATGTCTCACATCTAACCAACCAGAGGGTACTTGGTAATTCCTCTCCAGGCAATTATAACAGCTTGCAATTGCTTCCTGTAGCCAGGTAGGGTCTTTCAATTAGTGCTTTTGGAATTCCTCACCTGTTCCTCCTGGCAGAACACCCCTAGTTCCGAAATATTCTTCCTTGCGTTCATATGGCATATTTGGGATCACCACAGATTTTCAGTAATATTCAGTAATATTCAACTCCGGGGACTGCTGTGGTCATTCCCTTCATCTTTCTAACCCCCCCCCTGTCTCTCTGTCCAAGGGTCTCATTTTGCCATTTCTCTTTGTCTCTCACACACACAGGAAAAACTTTTTAACAATTTCAAACAGAACAATGCTCCCATATGAGAGGTAATATAATCTCCTATAGTCAGACAGTGCAGCGGTGGCATAATTTGAGCATAATCTCATTAATGATACAGGCATGCCACATCTCATCTGTCATCAGACAAGAGCGAGGGAGAACTGATTCATTTTGTTGGCACCCTGAGAATGGAGTGAGGGTATCACATCACCCTCCGTAAAGCTGGCCTGCTGTTAATTGGCTGAATTGGAGGAGACCTAGACTGCTCCACAGGTCTACCACCGATATCCCCATCACATGCTCATCTATAATGAAATCATTCTGATATTTGGAGCCTCTCAGATTAAGCGTTATATCCTCTCATGACAGAGTTTCATAACTCTCAATTGAATTGTCTTCTGTTTTGATAGTTTAGTGGCATTTACTTTGCAGAGACTGCTTCAGATGTTTAAACTGCCAGACGAGAGATAACCTTAGCTTCCTTCCACAAGCTTCTAATTGTCCTTGTGATTATGGCCATTGAGAAAATAGGAAAAGCCACCATGAAATTCATAATCCATCATAAACGACTGAGTTGATATAAAGAGCGGATACATCTCTGTGAAAGAGAGAACTGATTGTAATGTGTGACACAGCAGCTCTTTGGACGGTGAACATTGCACTATATCCCACTATATCGCCCCATAGGACACATTCTCTTGGGGGGGGTCTGCATGGCTCAGTGGGTAGAGCAGTCCTCTGACAATGGGAAGGTTCCAAGTTCAAGCCCCGCACCTGAAGAGTATTGTGTCGCGGTGTCTTCGAGCAAGACACTGTTCCCCTGATTGCTCTGTTAACGCACCCGTGGTAGCTCAGCGGTAGAGCGCACGCCTCAAAGTCCGGCGTCATGGGTTTGAGAGCCACAGTGGCTCAGTGGTACAGCCCAGACCATACCTTGAAGTCAGGCGTTTACATCCCACTGTGAGGCTCGGCAAATGTGAAGCGTTCCCTGTAAAGTGTAACAACTAGTCAGTCCATTGGACCATTTGCACTAACCATGGGGCATCAGGAAAGGACATCTGACCTTAATCCCCCATGCTCGGATAAATGTGAGACATATATCGGAAAGTGCTTTGAGTGGTTGTTAAACTAGAAAAGTGCTATGGGTCCAATTGTTACTCTCTTAATGGCAGAGGGAGAATGCCTAGCTCAGAAGAATGGCTGAATGTACTCAGCATGGGTTCTGCTAAAAGATTTTGAAATTCTTTATAAAACTCACTACTTATGCCATCTTGTTCTCATCCTTCTCCTGCCGGGAGGTTTTCCGTGGCTTTATGCACTTCATTTGCAGAGATCTGAGCATTTGAAAGGGATATCTGGTCTTATATGTTTGGAAGATTAAGAATCGAAAAAACCTTTCCATCCTTGTTTCTACATCTTTGTAGTTTTCTGACTGAGATAATCTTTAATAGAATTTCACAAAAATGTCATTAATAATAGTAGAATCAGAAGAACAGGTCCCTGTCTCATCTGCAACTAACCCAATACCTGCACCCACACAACAGCCTTTTCTGTTGCTCTCCCTGAGGTTTCTTCCTGTTTTCCTCCCTGTTAAAGTGTTGTTTAAAAAAAAAAGGAGTTGTCCATTATCTGATATGAGGGTCGGAGGACAGGATGTTGTGTTAGTGTAAAGCCCACTGCAGAAAATTTCAAGTTTGTGAAAACGGATTATTGAAATAGAATTGACTTGACTTCTCCCTGCTGCCCTCAAGGAGGAGATACAGGACTCTAAACACACACCAGCAGACTGAGGAACAGCTTCTCTCCTCAGGCCGTAAGACTCCTTAATCAATAACATGCACACAAACACAAGTGCAACCTCACCATCTCTGTAATATCTGATTACCCACCTTGTAGTATCTTTGACTACTGATCACATATGATACGCCATTATTGCTTTCTATACTTAATTGGTTGATTAATTCTCTCACCTTTACCTATTTTATTTATTAATCTGTTATACATGTTGCCTTATATTTATGTGCATTTATACACGGAGCTTTTCTATCTTCTTAATTGACTTTATTTCATCTCTAGCTCATGTGTCTGAAATGGAGTCTCCCAGGCAAAGAATTTCACATGACTACTTGTATAACCAACCGCAGGGACAATACGCATCTTGAAACTTAAATCAATAGTTTGAGAAAGTGTTTTTTTCTTTTTTGTAAAGTCGCCCAAATAGTTACCTAGTTTATCCTCATGTTCAAATAATCTTTGTTTTGCAAATCCTAGCTTTCTTTCCTGCCCTCTTTGTTAACAGGAAGTCTAATTTGGATCGAAGAGCAGCGAGAGCCCCGTTTTACGTGTTGCGGGTGTGGACACAGATGTAGATGGAGCTTGGGGGATTGAGGCTGGATGCCCCTTCTTGACATCCCACGGTGGGTTTGACCCGACAGCCTCTGCCTCATTAGTTTCCCAAAAACTCACCAGTTGCCCTAAGTGCATGGTCTACCACTGAGCTACTACGGCCCCACATCTATAATATACTTTAAACTTATACTACATAATAGTTTATTATAGTTATAGTTTTCAGGACATCGTGGGTGTTTTTTATCCTTCAGAGTAAATCTCACTACACTGACGAGACAAATTCACCAACAGAATTGAATAAGAAATTTTCATTCTGAAGGGAGAAGAATGTGTTAGTAAATTTCTATTACATTGAAAATGATTGCATAATGCAAAATATTTTGGAACCTGGCAAGATTTTCAACCCACACGCTGTCAGTTTAAATGAGGTCAGTTTAGAAATACATTCACAGAAATATGTATTAAATCTATCTTGGCCAGGGGAGATAAAGTGCTCAAAACCATCATTGCTACAGATAATACCAGCGATGGTTTGCTTTTATGAGAGGCCCGTTTTACATGTCACCATTATTCAGTGGACACAGACTTAGATGGAGGTTTTGGGGGATTAAGGCTGGATGACTTTCTTGATGCCTCGCAGAACCTACTCCCTCTGGCTCGTCAGTACCTGAAGCAAGGGCGCTAACCACTGAGCTACCACTGGTTAGCTTTTATGCCAAAATGACCATATCTTCTTCCCCCTCTCCTTAGTAATCTGTCACAACTTGAAGTCAATGAGATCCTCTGCATTGAACATGTCACAAGCTTTTCCAACCTTCTTGAACATTATGTCCTTTCTCTGTTCATAGCATGTGTCTGGATCTTTCTAGGGTATTAAGTGGTTACCAATGCACATCAATTGATTCCTTTGCATGCAATTGAAAATCATGGCTAGTGTGTGTGTGTGTTTGTGTGTGTGTGTGAGAGAGAGAGAGAGAGAGAGAGAGAGTGCACGTGCACGCATTTGTGTGTTTCTTTATCTTGACATATGCATGCTTGTTTATCCATGCATTGACAGTCTGATGCACAGCAAAGGGCTCTGTCTGGAGCTGCCTGTTGCTAGGTTTCCCTGTGCTGTAACTGGTGGATGATGAATCAAACCCATTGTTCTCTCAGGAAATTGTCTATTTACCAGGATCTTGCTACTAAGTGACAGTATCACCATGCCCTACATGGCCCAGATGGTTCTGGAGCACTCTCTTGGTTTCCATCCGAAAGTCTATTGAAAGTGTTGTGTCTCTGTTTCCTTTTTTCTCTTTTTGCACATGTGAGTGGATCACACCACACACTTGTGACTGCTCTGCAGAGAGAACATCCCCCATACCTTGACATCGGTAGTAAAATTGTGAGCGAGGACCCGTGCAAACACATTGCTATAAGTCACTGGTTTTCCTATTGGCAATATAGTCGTTCAGCTGATTCAGGCAGATTGTGGCTTAGCTTTTTAAATGATAGTCACCAGGTCCCCACATTATTGTGTTCTGTCATAAACGTCAGACAGAAAAAATGCACTGTTTAGAGAAAAGGATGGTTGAGATTGTTGAACAAATATCCTACTTTTATGCATATTGTTCCAGCAACATGACAGCTCTTTCTGCTTATGATGATCATATGACACGATACATAGCAGAGAACAGCCTGTTCCATGTGATGGAGCACACACGTTGACACACACACAGAGCTTGTGGGTCCTCCTGATGCTTTGTTATCATGGCCAGTGACTAGTCCTATCAACCATTGTAAAGTGTGTAAATCCTCTAGAGGGGGGAAGTGGGCCCACTAGGACCACATTCACACCTTTCAGAGACCATGAACTACTCTAAAGATCCTTAGATAAGCATATTTAAGAAATCACTAAGACTGCCTTTTTTCCACTTACATAACAGCAACAATTTGGTGCTGCTTTTCTATGGCTGATAAAGAGACTCTAACACATGCATTCATTACATCCTGACTTGATTACTCTAATGTTCTGTTTTCAACTCTGCCATATGCACATACATACTAAAAATCTTCAGATGGTTCAAAATGGTGCAGCCAGAATCTTAACTAAAACTACAACATTTGACCATATCAT
>OMLC01014178.1:2656-15156 GCA_900302585.1 Regalecus glesne | reverse complement strand
GCAGGCCCAGCTATTGAACAACCCTTGGCTCAAAGCAGAGAGCCTTACCTAACTGTAATAAATTAATCAGGCCCTCTCAGCACGCCCCTGCCTCAGACACACACATACACGCTACCACATCCCCCGCCTCACTTCCATAGCTGGAACAGATTAGGGTCCTTTGCATGCATTTCATTGGGGTATGTCAGGGTGTTTGTCCCATTCTCATCTGCTGAGTTGAGATCGCTTCAGAAGTCTGGACATGTTCATCTATCCTAATGTGTTGTATGTAATTTGGTAGTGTGAGGGTTGCAGGTTTGATCCCAGTACCTCCAGAGAAGCATGTCAACGTGTTCTTAGCAAGACACTGTTCGTCTTACTACTCCACCCTGCGATGGCCTAATGACCTGCCCTGGGTGTATCTTCACCTTTGGCCCAATGAGCAGTCAGATAGGCTCCAGTTCTCCCATGAACTGACCTCAGACAACAGCTCTCCCTTTTGCAAAGGACATCTTTCGATGACCAAATTTAATCAGTATTGTAATGAATTTGCCACTGCTGATGCATCATAAATCCACGAACGGTGAAAATGTGAAAGTGTTTTATTACCACTTGACCAAGCCCGGCGGGATTTGTTCTCTGCGTTTAGCCCATCCTATTAAATAGGAGCGGTCCACCCCCACCCACAACACGGGGACTAATCATAACACGTAAAACGGACCTTTCATAAGGTGTTCATTTATTTTCATGCCCTGACAATAAAATGGTCTTAAGGTTTCTAAGGACCTATCTCAGCTCTGGGCTTATTCACACAATACTTTGCCAGAGATTCTCCCCGGGGAAAAGGCCACCAGTGGATGATTTTAAAATGACTACTTCTGCAGGGTCTCAATGCTGGCATGAAAAACCACCTTGACTGGGTTGCAGCCAAAGTAGAACTGAGGGGTTATCTTGTCACGGTATGAATCGTCCTTGGAGGATCAATCCTCACTTCATAACACAACACAAACACGAATTACCATAAAACCATCAGCCCTCATTTGTCTTCAATGTTAGAGAGGACACCTGTGGAGGGATGATGTGTTTAGGAGAGATCGCAGTGGAGCTTTTAACTAGATTGTTTTACACAGTCTTGGAAAGCGAGGGGCTGCCTGAGGAGTGGAGAGGAAGCATAAATTACACCAATTTTCAACCATAAGGGAGATGGGATCAGACACAGAATGAAGATATGGGAAAGAGTAGTGGAAGCTAGGCTATGAGAGAGCACCACAGATGTAAGGTCTTGATGCATGCTGGATAATCCAGGTGAGGGAATCACAAAGTCTCTCATGACCTGACATGTTTGCTCTTCCGTATTGTGCCACCCTCGTGACCAGCGTCTCTTTAGTTTCCCTGGTGAACAAGTCAGGGCGATCCACCTGGCACGTAACTGGGTACACTTTATTGTTCTGTTTGTGCCAGGGGACCTGATCCTGGGGGGGGGGTCACAGCCCGTTTTGGGGTTCAAAAGCAACTGAGATATAGTGTTTGGAGAAATTGCATCTTAACTGTTAGGAAACTCCCACCACATATGGAATCACCGCTGGTTTATGCCTGGGCAGCTATTTTCCGGCATTCGGACAGCATTGGTCTCTGTTGGACACAGAGAAGCATTTTTTTTCCATTTCCATAAAAAATGAATGAGTCAGCTTTGTAACTTTAATATACATCCATTTTCATTAAGTATGATTCTTTCATTCATTGTTTATGACGAAGAGATTTCAAATTGTATGGGTTTTATTTGATTCAATCCAAGAAAATAAAACCTCTTAAATTCCATCCATTCATATGTTTGCATTAAACCATAGCAATTCCAATTAAACATGCAAAATAACAAACAGCTTCACATACCTACACACTAACCCAGCATATACATCCATGAACAAACCATGGGCCTCAGTAATGGAGGAAGAGGATGCCCCCGTTATCCAAACAGGAAGGTCTTGGCTGATGGACTGTTGTATGCTTCAAACCTTTAAGCTGCATGACCTGCTTCTGAGAGCCAACATATGCTGATAAAATGAGAAAGGACAGAGTTCGTATGGAATTCCAAACATTAAGCTGCATACCTTCCTCATGTGATGGACTGCTTTGAGAAATATCCAGTCCGTGTCCCACTGACAGAAGTCAGACCTCTTCTCTTTCAAATGTGTGCGTCTGGATGGTTTTCTTTATCAGTGTGTTGAGTCTGCATAGCTTGTGTGTCTCCCTGGAATGACCATGATCAATGAAAGGTAGGAGAGACAAGATCCCCTGGAGAAGTTGCACCAAGAGAGCAGGGGACTACTGTAGAGGCTTGGTCTTAAGCCAAAGGAGAAGGACAGGAAACTCAGATGCTTACATAACAGCCTTATGGAGGGGATTGGCATTTGACATGTCAAATACCAATCCCCTCCATCACCCCACACCCACACCCTCCTGCCCCCCTGCTCCTGGCCTTACTCCCCTATGCAGCCCTAACCTCTGGTCCCACATGTATCAGGTTGGTGGGGTCTTGGCAGGAGCATATTAGGTCTCCGCGTATCACTGAAGTGACTGCCGGAGGACTGTGCATATATGTTTGGGAATTCTTGCCCAGAACATACAGGTCCATGGTATGTAAACTGATTTCAACTCTGATAAATATTTATATGTCTTTCGACCATTCCTCTACTCCTCCTACTTTGTTTTATCCTATGATCTGACTTGCAATCGGGAATGCAGCCTGTAATGTCAACCAATCCTCAAGCCACTGGTTCAGATGGGAACCGGTTTGTCATGTAGTCTGTCTTTTAAACCGAGCAGGATAGGAAACATGAAGAGGGATGTCAGTGCAGGCCCTGCTCAACTGGCCGGTCAGAACCTGACCGTCTCGGGGCTCGTTGGTGACCAGTAGCTGCGTCCGCGGCAGTGCATGGCTGTATTTATAGAGCTCTACAGATGAGTCATTTGGCCAAGTGCCCACTCCTCCTTTGCCAGATTTACTGGTCCCCAGGGGACATCCCTGGACTTTGGGGCAGGCTGGTTGATTTATGGTGCCTGCCCTCCCCCAACACTCCAACTTAATTCCTACAGAGAGGAGCAGACAGAGTCCATGTCCTGGGTTGGCTATCCCACCTGGCCCCTCCTATGGCTCTCCTCCCTCTCCACCTCTCCGCTGTGCGTGCCTCCACTGCTCATTCAGATCCATTGACAGACGCACAAGCCGAGGAAATCCAGACAGGCTGAATTACAGGCAGGCGAGAGAGATCTTGTGTAAGTGCCGCTGATTAGTGTGTCATGGTGACCTGCCTTTGACTCGGCAAAATGGGCTCACCGGCCAGTGAAAAAACAAGCAGAGAAGGTATATGAGGAGGAAGACATCATTCAGGGAGGAAGGAGTGGGGGACTCCTGGGAAGAGTAGTTGTAACGTGGCTCCTGAAGCAGACGGAGAAGGGGCTCTCAGTGGCAGTGAACTGGATCAGATGAGGACGTTGCGCCGGGTTGCGCACGGTCATCGGGAACGTCAAGGCTCCCTACGGGCTCACTAAAGGAGGGGATCATCATCTTCTGCACCTCATGGATCTGAACTCGAACTCAGGTCTGTGTCCCTTATATGGGAGCTTTAGCATTACCAGAGGGTGTGCATTTGGCTCGGAGCAATTTCCTTTGGAGTCCCATGACAGTGATACAGAAATGACCTCAGGATGTTCCTTACACCTGTTGTCTTGTGATGGTAACCCAGGGAGATGCTGGAAAGTCTTCCTACATCTTTCTCTCAACTAATATATAGCTTTTAAGCTGATATAAGATATAATAGGTCAATAATTGTGTCTCGTCCTTGTGCAGTCTTTGCAAAAGTCTTAAGAATGGTCCAGCTCATAGATATTGTTTATACTATTATATATCACAGGGTTGATGTCTGAGGAGTTTATGATGCTCACGCTCACGCCTTACCCTCTGTGGTGTTGATATTGAACTCCAACCATCTAAAGACTGGCAAATCTCCCAGTATTTTATTTAGAAACTTTATCAAAGATTCCTTTATCAGGCCCATAAGAGTAAATTTGCAATTCTCTACATTTAACCCTTCCTATTGTATAGGAGCAGTGAGGAGCCACCATACGGTGCTAGGGGGGTGGTTAGGGGCTCAGTGTCTTATCTTATCTTGTCTTGTCTCAAAGTATGCCAACATTGTGAAAGATGCTCGGTGGATTTTCTTCCTATCTCTTCCCTCCAGTCAGCAGAAACTTTACTCCAGCATAATATGAGCTGATTAGTTAGAAGTTTGCACTGACCAGGCTATCCAGTACTTATAATCTAAAATATTATCATTATTATTACTATTATTATTATATCCTATTATATTACTATTATTATATTACATTTTTTTATTGTCATATTATTATGCAACATTTTTCTAAATCACATGTGTCTGTCAAAATTGTAAATATCTGTAAATATTTCCAGTTTAAGGTGAACAAATATAAGTAACATATCAAACCTACATCCGCAACTATAATTAATTCAAAACAGTTATTACCATCTATACAGTATAACCATCAGTGTCCATAAAAGTCCTCTCAGAGGAAGTGAAAACATGCTTGATAGGATAACATTTTCATAGCTGGGTCAAATTTCACTTAGCCAGGTGCCTTTAACCAGATAACAAGCCCAAGATTCACAGCTCAGGGGCTGCTCGTAAGCCCATCCTGGTAAACATGTTCCCAGACGGCCATCTGAAGCAACAGAGGAGAGAGAGAGAGAGAGAGAGCGAGAAAGAGGAACTCAGAGGGACTAGTTAAATTGGAAAGTAAAGTGAATAATACTTTAAACCTAAGGTAAAATAGGAGACAATGATTTTTCTAAAATGAGTGAAAGGTCAAAAATAAGTACAGAAAACAATAAAGGAAAAAAGATTTGAATGGTATATAATGTGTAATTTTCCCCACAAGGTAACCTCGGGCAAAACTGCACTGTGGTGAATTCGTGATTTAATCCTAGATGCAATACTAAAGATGTTTTATGTTACATTTAAAGCACTGCATGATCTCGCCCCGTTATATTTCTGATCCCTTCACTCCTCATTCAACTTTCCGACCACTCCAACCCTCAAACCTCAGCCTTTCAATCCACCCCCCTCTCCGATCGGGAAAACAAAAGGTGACTTAAAAATTTAGCCCAAAATCTCTGGAACAAAAGTTCAACAATCCATTTGTAGAAAACTTTGGACAGCTTCTGAAAACCCATCTCCAGGGCTTTTGTCTTTGTCTCACGCCTAACTTTCCCCTTATCAATATGATATTTCTACTCTTATTTTTCATGGTCGTATCCAACCACGCAACACTTTGTAACCATGTGTTTTAAAAAAGCGCTCTGTAAATAAAACTTGACTTTCTTATAAAGGAATTCTCTAAATCACGTCTGGCGAGCGCTTGTGCTGCTTTGGGCTGACATCAGCACTTTCTAAATGAACTCCAGAATAGACTACAGCGGGGGTTCTTGTTAGCTGCCATCCGCTGCGCAGCAGTGGAGTGCACATTTCGGCAGGAACAGCATGTGAGTGTTGCTGCTCCAAAGCCACTGTTCCTCATTATCTCTTGGAACCCTCTTTGATTTTAATACGATTGCACACACTTAAGCCAGTCAGAGTTGACCGAGTACAGTAACACCATCAAGAGCTAAGCACATGCACATACACAAAGACACTGACACGTGCACACACACGTGCACACACACACACACGCATGTACACCCATCCAAACATGAATACACTGACAACTTCACCGTCAGCGTTTGTTAGTCTCCCCACTTAGATCGCTGCCCATCTTTTTTACCCCCCCCACCCCACACACCCTGCCCACTCTCTGCCCACTCTCTGCCTGCACTGCATCCCTGTCAGGGGGGGGCAGTGCTTTGGGCAGCTTTGGTAGAGAAAACAACGAGGATGTGGAGCAGTAGGACAGACAGGAGGGCTGAAGCGGCCAAACCGAAATACGCTTATCCTGCCGAAACGATGGATGCTAGCCATCGGCTGTCTGAATGGGTAGTAAGTCATCAAGAAGGTTGGGGCATGCATGTGCGGTAGTGAAAGGACATGTGCAGACGCTCACACATGCACATGTGCACACACGGATGCTTAGGGGTAAGAAAATGGAATCGCACAAACATGCATAATCCCGTATTGGTGCGAACACACGCGTGTGTCACGCATCTTTGATCTCATTAATTCTCCTGCAGACTTAAGGACACTGAGTAGAAACATGAATGTGATGACATATGCCCATATATGGTGATGATAAACGATGTCAGCTTTTATCTCGACTCCATTTCACAATGAGCCATCACAGGTTTTGATGGGTCCGTCACTCTATTGGAGCAATCTTCTAAATGAAAACAGTGATGAATGCGTTCAGTCTGATATGCTGAACGAGTCCGTTCAAAGGGAAATCGCTGTAGAGAGCCACACGTTTGTTCACACCGTGCTTTTCAGTTCCTGTTTTAAAAAAAATAATGTTAGCGCCCAGGCCAAAAGTTGAATCCGTAAGCCCCTCATTTAGCTGGCGTCCTGAAGGAGAAGATCAGAGCCTTAAATGCTCTGATCATCTCGATGAAAGCGCCCATCCTCAGTTCTCTTTGAGAGCTCAGCCGGATGTCGACTTGGGCCGACAGCCGTCAGCGTGGCTCTGTTCATCCTCATTCATCAAAAGAAGCAGTTCTCTGAAACTCTGTCTCAGAGGCTCCAAGGGCTTTCCCAAGGCCCGGGTGACTCCGCCTACCTATTTGGCTGCAGGGGATGCAGGTGTGCGTCTGCCCTCAAGCCCTCATCTGTGCTGAAAGATGGCATTAGGAGGTATTAGCGAGTAAAGCGACAGGTGCTATTGTCAGGCCCCTCACCAGTCTGAGTCTTCCTCCATCCCTCCATCCATACATCATTGACCGCTTATCCCAAGTCGGGTCAAAAGGTCAGGCGGGAGCCTATCCCGGCGCTCATCGGGCAAAAGGCGGGGTCGGACTGATGACCTCTCAGGGGTATTTCTCCACCTTCTGCCCGATGAGTGCTGAGATAGACACCAGCAGATGAGCGGTCGCTGATGACGTGCCATTAAAGTAAGCTTGACCTCGCGAAGACCCACTAAAGAACCAGAGAACCGGCAAGGTTTTTACCAGGTGGCACCGTTCAGGCATGTTCCAGCGGCATGTTCCAAGAGGCTTTGATGGGGGTCGTTAATCCTGAACCGTCCCGATCCATGTTTTCATTTACCGGCTCTAATGACGATGTGTGCAAATGTCCAGGAGACAACAGGCATCAGTCCTCCCACAAACTCAACACTCCCAGGTCCTTAATGAGTCTTTAATCCTCGGTCAGTAGCTGATGAAATTGTCAATGGTCTTCGCGGTGAGCTCCTGGGGATTCTGGCATCCGGACAAACCTCAAAGTGTCGTCCACGCGTAGATTTGCTATGTTTGGAATGAATATTGAATTAAATCGAGCTACGTGACACGTTTCCATAACCGAAGTGGCTTCCTTAGAATGTTTGTGGTCGGATGCCATTGACAGACTTGCCTCAGGGACGTCATGTATATCTACAGATTATCCCATTTTTCCAGCGATTTCTTCCTGTCAAGACTGAAAGAAATCCCTGGAATAACTGGATTATTTCACTCCTGATATGTTGAGCGGCCTAGCCTCCATTGATGGTCTCCTTTGGAGAAGTTATGTTTTTGGCTATAATGGCAGTAAACATTAAACCACATGGTAGCGAGATCATAACGGACCCACGACGACCGCTCGAGGTCCTGTGTTGGCGTCCATGTTAATCAGCCCTCACTCAGGTTCTGTCCGACGAAAGTCCCGTAACTCATCCCAGGCCACGTTTTCCTTTCTCAACGCTGAAACTGATTCCCCTTACATAATGGTGTATTTACAGCAGCCCTGGCAGAACACGCGGACATAGCTCTTCATTTACTTGGCATGTAATCAGAACAGAGACACTTGGCTCTTTGACAGCCCGCTGACCTCCCTGAGCGGACTGACTGACCCGTCGCCTCACTAACTGTCTTCCTGACAACTCTACTCTGCCCCGCTCATGCCACCCGGCAGCTGCGCGGCCGGTGATGTGCCGCTCAACAGCGGCGCGGTTTGCGTTGGCACCGAGGAGTGAGGTATCAAGGACACCTTGCGGCGTGGACGGAGACCAAATCTCGGAGAAGTGAGGTCGACTTTTGCCAAAGTAAATTCCAAGGGCCTCCAAAAGAAAGAACCCGATGACGGCGTTAACAAATGAGGGGCGGCTTGGGTGAAATGTCTGCTCCTGAACGTCCATGCCGGTCAGAAGGGTGAATTTATCATCCTGTCACCGTCTTTATTTCCCTCCGTTGTTATCCACCCCTGGCTCGTGATGCCACAGAAAAAAAGTCGACTTCACCATCTGAAGTCTGCTGCCACAGAGCCGGGCCAGTAATGGTTTCATGTTTGCCTGTCAGCACCGAAGAAGGCGAAGTGGGCCTGGCCATTGTTCTCCATTATCTGATGTCATGACTCCCTGCCTCCCCGCGGGGGGCTTTGGGGGGAGTGGGGGGGGGCAGTCGAGGCAAACCACCCTCATCCCATTCGAACCTAACCTCTGCCATTCACTTTGCTGCTTATTCAAGACCAGATGGTAATGGATACCCAGAGGAGCTCTGTGGTGTCTGTGTTGAGACAACGGCTCGAAGGACTCATGCAGAGCCGATGTTCAGGTGTCTCTATTCGGATTCTATCCGCAGACAGGCGAGGAGCACCAGTGCATTGGGAAGGCCTTATATTTCATCAGTGAGGTTTACACACACATCCTCTCACATTCACGGAGGAAAGGAGAGTTAGAAAGTACGAGTGCCCGGCATCACACCCTTGAGTGTCACTATCAATCCCCGCCCCTGGCGATGGCTGATTCACCACGCTAGACAGGACGGGACGAGCAGGGCTTCGTAGGGTACTGACTGTTTGCCGTATCAGCTGCTCGTTGCGGTGCGCCACCACGCTGTCTTGTCCCGGCTTAGATATCTCTCCGTCAGGTCAGGAGGTCAAACCCAGATAACCGATTGATTGTTCCGGTCACAGAATATGACGTGGGTAATGGGAAGCAGCACGAAGCTTAACTGTACAAACTGTATGTGTAATAATATTTCATGCTTTTCTGGTTAATATTCAGCTACGGTGCTACGCTTAGCGTCTCCCTGTGGACTAGCAATATGAAACTGCAAGCAGAATGTGTAAAACACGGGTGTTTGCAGTAACCTTTTCATATTTATAATGTTTTCACGGGGGCGCCATGGCTCAGTGGGTAGGGCGGTCATCTGGTGATCTGAAGGTTAGTAGGTTTGATCCCCAGTCTCGCAGAAAGCGTGTCTGGGTGTATTTGGCCAAGGCACTGAGCCCCTAACTGCTCCCTGGTGGCTGCTCATTGCTCCTCTACAATAGGATGGGTTAAATGTAGAGAATTGCCCATTTCCCCTTATAGGACTGATAAGGGGGAAATAACAATAATAATTAGTATTATTATCATTATTACTATTTTTGTTATTAGGAGTAGTAGTATTAGTATTATTATCATTATTAGCATAGCTATTATTTTTATCCTTATCAATATAGTTATATTATTATTAATATTATTAATATTATTACATTTGATTTCATTTTCAATAGTATCATTCCTCTCACCAGTGACCAGCCTCCATGAACTGACCCCATGTATTCATCAACTGTCTTTGAAACAGCTTTTTAGCTGGGTCATGTCGAATATCTGCCATTATTTGTTGCTTAAAGATGTTGACAAAGCGCTGCAGTCTGAATGAGAGAATCCATGTTTGCCTTCGGGGTCATGCCCTGGTGTCAAACCAGCGGCCCAAACCAAGATCACCCGAGATCGCTCTGCCCATTGTTCCCACTGTAGTGCTTAAAAGCAGCGTGGGTGTTTGTCTAGCCACGTTACTCCTCCCACTCTCCCCACCGCCCTCTTCAACCCTCAACTCCCCTCCTTCCCTTTCTCTCTCTCACACCCTCTCAGCTGTGTGCTCTCACTCATTGTGAGACAGGCCAAAAAACTGGCAGAGTCCAGAGTCACATACTCTCCGGCCTTTAAGTTAACCCATGCGACTCTTGCATGCGACTCTTGCGTGCAACTCAAGAAGGCTCTACTCTGGCCTGCTAAAGTTAGAAGTGTGCAGGGAAGCATGGAGGTGGTTCAGCCGGCGGTTCATCATTTGCATCATGGATTATCCGATTTACCATCTTCACGCTCAGGTAACTCGGCTAATGGCACATTGTTTGTCTTGCAGGAGACTCGGGGCTGGCTAAATATTTACAGGCTGCTAACTGCACCAGTTAACTTGGACCGGCTGATGGGATCTCAGGAGTCGCTGAGCTCCACGCTCCACTAAATATACCGCAGACTGTTACTTGATCTTTGCCTCACACTGTGGAATTGAACGTTATCAATGTAGAGTGATAGTATTCCTGAGTAAAATAGACCCGGGCTTATCCACAGGGTGCCGTTTCCGCTGAGCATGGCACAGGGGTGAGTTGGGGTTAGTCGCCCCTGCAGGTCGCAGGAGCGACGGGAGGCTCCTCGAGGTTGGTGAACTGAGCATCTGCTCCATTAGCCGTTGCGTGTCCCACATCGCTCAGCGTAGTGCTGAATAACCTGTGGATCTCAGGGGGTGACTTCCTGTACTTCTGGAGGTATTTATGACACGAGGACTTCTGAGAAGTTCCCAGACTATCATTAGACACAATATTGAATCTCAACTTGCCCCTGCTTGCATGCAAACAAGAGCGCTCCTGCAGACAGGAGAGAAAAGCCGAGTCGACTGTTCCACACAGACACTCGCAAATCCGCTCACACACCGCGCACATACACCTGGGGAGTCATGACATGTGTTGCAGTCATTTAAGACTAAACAATGCTGAGCTATATGAATGGTCTGTGTTCCGGGCTGGTGGTGGCTGCTTCCTTCATACTTGGCAACACAATGAAAGCCAACAATAAATCTACATTTCCTACCCACGCCTCCTGCGGACTCTACCAATCCCTAGCACATTCAGAAACTTGATCGTGCTTGCTATTGTCCCTAGGATACACGGCATAGCGAAGCATTTGCATGCAGCAGAAGCTAGCTTCTTCTCCACACCGTCATAGGCGTGCATGTCGTCCGCTGCATCGCGCCAACCATTGGGGTGAACGTTTAGGTATTTCTGAGTAATTGGAGCACACTGGGTGCTTTTGTTTTGTCCCACCTGTTCTGAGCTATAGTCTGCCTTGAAGGCCAGACTGTGTCTGGCTACTCATTAGGACCAATGGCTG
This sequence comes from Regalecus glesne, assembly GCA_900302585.1. Lineage (NCBI taxonomy): Eukaryota > Metazoa > Chordata > Actinopteri > Lampriformes > Regalecidae > Regalecus > Regalecus glesne. The sequence goes on along the minus strand of OMLC01014178.1, from coordinate 3,834 downwards.
CAGCAGGACTGAAGAGCAGCTTCCCATGTGCACTCAACCTAACAGGGGGTAATAACTACGCTCTAAAGCCGTTGGGGCCGTTTTAGGGGTACTAGTAAAGCTAATGATTGGTTTAAAAGGGCAGCTGCATTGCTGGTGATACCGATACCAGGATTGCGTGTAAATTGTTTATTTTTAACACATTTTATTCCTGTATTTATGCCTCAAAAGCATCTACGTAGACTGAGCACCACCATCTCTGAATCCTGCAGTCTAAGACTCATGCATTGTTGTTTTTTTTGTTTTAAAAAATCAGTTTTTATCTGATTTTATCATTATGTGCTCCATAAGGTCTGTCCTCTTCATCTTCGTCTGTCACACCACCCACCTCCGCCCTCACCACATCGTAAACCTCCTCTTTGGTCTTCCTCTTCTCCTCTTGCCCGGCAGCTCTATATTCAGCATCCTTCTCCCAATATACCAGCATCTCTCCTCCACACATTTCCAAACCATCCTAGGCCTGCTAATAACACAGCTAACTCTATTTATATCTCGTTATTTTTCGAGCTGCCAAACCCAGAGATCCCACAGAGCTATCAAGTTGATCATGTTGTAAAAAGACTGCCCAATACGTATAACTTATCTGGTTCCAGTTCAAGTTCCAGTTCAAGTTTGTTGTCATGTGTATAAGAATACAATGAAATGATTGTGCTTTGGCTCTCTCTGCTTAGCACAAAAGACAGAGGACCCAAGGACACCACATCCTCCGAAAGAGCAACACTACAGATCTGCATAGACTATGTACCACCGCGGGGCTTGGTAGATGTGAGGCGTCCATTATAAACAGCTTGGAGTGGTTGCTAGACCAGAAAAAACATTCTATGCAAATAAAAAAATCAATTTACCAATTACTCAATTATCATATACACAAATATACAATACAGAATAGCACCACAACGTAAGGTGCTTATGGCCGTGTCAGGGTTCAGCAACCTGACTGCCTGTGATGGTCGGGTTGATTCGTTTCGATGGAAGGCATGGGAACAGAACATACTCAATGACAATACTGCGTCTCCGTCAAACAGTAGCGCGGGAATCTCGGTAATAGATTTTACGCCTTTATCATCTCAAGGTTTTCACATACATACATGCACACACACACACACACACACACACACACACACACACACACACACACA
>OMLC01014163.1:3995-13996 GCA_900302585.1 Regalecus glesne | reverse complement strand
AGCCCTAACCCACTGGATACGACTGGACTGCAACCATACAAGACACAGAGACTCTAGTTCTTTTACTTGCCAGCAAGGGGGACCAGCTCACCGCAGCACCGCATGCTCGAGAGTCAGGGCTTCCCATGAGCTGTTCCTTGCAGTCTTTATTTATACTTGTCATACATATGTGTGTCAGCTGATACCGTGTGATTGAGTCTGTCCGTTTACTATGGTTTGCTAAAGCATCGTGTGATTGAGTCTGTCCGTTTACTATGGTTTGCTAAAGCATCGTGTGATTGCGTCTGTCCGTTTACTATGGTTTGCTAAAGCATCGTGTGATTGCGTCTGTCCGTTTACTATGGTTTGCTAAAGCATCGTGTGATTGCATCTGTCCGTTTACTATGGTTTGCTAAAGCATGTGACTGATATCGTGTGATTGCGTCTTGAGCATATTGTATAAGCCTGTTCTTGCAAGAGCTTTGTGCTCTTGCAAGACAGGATGTGTTGTGAAGATAATGGGCTTAAAAAGCGGAAGATTTGAAAATATGTTGACCTGTGGTTTGTACCTTCTGTTTTCTTAGTTCTGGTTGTTTTTCCACTAACAGTGGGTCTACAGGATGGAGAAGTGTCTACGTTGCTTTTTCGGGCTGAGCCCGGCCGGGCTCGGTGGTAAACTCGCCACCAGGTGCTCGCTAACGGGCCCTCCTTCTGGGCCTGGCTCCAGATGAGGGCCCCGGGCTTCCTCCGGGCAGGATAACATCACCTCTTATTGGATATTTCATGGGGTTTTCTTGAACCATTCTTAGTATGGTCTCTTACCAGAGACCAATTTGCCATGGGAGACCCTAACCAAGTCTCCAGACAACATAGCTCTCGGGATCATAGAGACACTCAAACCTCTCCACCACGATAAGGGGATGGTTCCTCGGAGAGGTGATATCGCCTCCGTCAAGTTATTTTTCCAAGTTCAGCGCTGGTGAAGCTGCCAAGCTCAACAGACATTCTGAATGCAAAAGATGAGCAGGTCCTACAGAGACTCACAGCACGTTTAGAGGAGATATCTTTATAACATATGACTGAGTTCACGGAGAAGGTTTGCCTAACGCAGCACAAGAAGTCCAAAGCCAGGCTGAGAAAGAAGTTCGACTTACTTTCTGCTCACCAGAACCATCACAAGATAATGGAAGCCCTCAATGGTGGACAGCGAGGAACAGACCGGCCTAACGACAGTGACGGAGACCAGTGGGTGAGGAACATGTCCGACAGAGAACTCACCCAGGGGGAGAGAGACATCCTGACCAAGGGACTGAATTTCATGTTGCACTGCTACAAGTTCCGGTGGTGGAAGTCATTGCAGCCACGGAAACAGCGATCCGTAACAACATACTCACGGATACGGAAGCGGAGGGACTGAGAACAAAAGTGTCTGCGTGTCTCAACACTGCCAAAGTGCCATCGTCCAACATCAGCTATGGAGAGAAAGGCGCTCATGACTCTCGGTAGGGGCGAAGACAGCATCATCCTACCGGCCGACATGGGCAGATGTACCTTGGTGTTAAACCAGACAGACTATCATGGGAAGGTAACTATGCTGCTTAGCAACGGAGCCACGTATGAGCCGCTTTAAAAAGATCAACTTCTGGATGACATTGCCCGCTTGGTGCCCCTTCATAGGTATTTTAACTTGAAGACTCTTAGGCACTCAGGGGCAGCATAGCTAAGTGGGTAGAACAGTCGTCTGGCAATCAGAAGGTTGCAGGATCGATCACCGGTCCTGCATACAGTATATTGAGGTGTCCTTGAGCAACACACTTAACCCCGAGCTACCATATGTTGGCAGCTCACTGTTCCTATACAATAGGTTGGGTCAAAAATGCAGTGAAATCCAAGTTTCCCCTGGCAGGACTGATAAGGGAATCATTATTATTATTATCAACTAGCTCTGTTTGCATCGGAGGTTGAATCTTAGGTGGCTCCCGTGGTCAGCCATCTTACATCTGTCTTACATCAGTACATCTGTCGGCATCTTACAATTCTGTGATTTCAAATATTCCCCAAACCTTTGTGAATGAAGCTCATTGCCACTGAATGTGCGGTTGATTACCCAACTTACATATGAACCTAGCCTATTGTGGTGTGATATCAATGTACTGTTTATAAAGGTGTGTGTGTGCTTGCAGTCAGCTCAGACTAAAGATGTTACCTGAAGAGTGACGAAACGTTTCTGAATAAACATCTGATCCAGTTGAAAAAATTCACCTCTTTTTGGGAGTCGCTTACCTGGATTTTTAAGCATGCATCAAGACAGTATAGGGTTACCTCAAAATAATCATTTTGAGGCCACAAAATATAAATTCAAGGGAACAAAATACTTGTCATTCGCTCAAATTAATCAATTTGAGGCCATAAAATAAGTTAAAATAAAGACAACCCATCCAACATGCGTTTCTTCTCTGCACCATCAACACAGGTTCTCACCCTTCTCTGGTTCTGCATTTATTATCCTTTAGGTTTTTTCTCGGTAGGCTAGTTATTTTGATGTCTATAATTTAACATCTAAGATAGCCATAGCTTACCTACTACTGCCACTGCAACGTTGGTGGTGGTGAAAAAATGTTAGCTGGCTGTAATTTTGATATCCACCAGCAGCTTACTCATGGATTTGCCTGCCACAGTTGTTTCTTACTTTTTGCTGGTACTACGGTACAAGGAAATTTTACAATTTCTTGCCCAAGTCAATGGGATTGTAATAACTACATGCACTCTAAGACGCATTTTAAAGTCACTCTATCTGTACAAAAGGAAGAACCTGTCGGACCCTCTAGGAGTTGTCTTGTACATTTTGGAAGAGCATGAAAATAATTTGAAACTTCAAGGCTTCAGGTTAATGCACCTTAAATGTACACAAGAGAGATTCGTCGTCACATAGGATACAGTGAGGTTACTGTTGATAGTTCTTAATCCAGAAGGTCTCCAATTCAAACCAGACAATGTCTTTTTGTATGACAAAAAAATGTATGACAATCCAGATCCAAACTTAATATGGCACATAGATTCACATGAAAACTCAAGCCATATGGCATATGTATGAATGGTGCCATTAATGTTTTCTCATGCCAATTTTTGTGGCTACATGGCTACCACACAAGCAGCAACGCCAATGTCATTGTTGGCAATACATTGCCGAAGTTGAGGCTAAAATCAGCAGTCCATCATGCATACGAGCAGACTTAGAACATGGCACTGTGGAACAAATGCAGAGTTTCCTGAGGTTTGACCATCACGATATGTTTGGCAGAAATTGCTTCCTATGTGAAAAATGTATTTTCAGGCTCAATAATCTAGGTCGTCAACAAGGTCAAAATAGTTCAACCAGGTCCTCTGGACAGATGTTTAAAAACAAAAAAACATGAGTACATTTCAACATTCCACTGAATGTCTCCCTGAGGTCTCAATCCAGTATGTGACCCACCCAGTTCCTTTTTAAAGGAACAGAGATATAAGTGTAATGTTGAAACGTAACCATGTTTTTGTTTTTATACATATGTTCAGATTACTTGATTGAACCATTTTGACCTTGCAACCTATATGGCTTGTAGGAATTGTGGAGGCAGTCACACAGACACAAATACCAGACACAGGACATACAGGCCAACCTCCCAAGGCCGAAGTCCCAAAAGGCTGAAGAGGCTGCAACACCTGGCCTCCACGGACAAAAGCTTCCCAAGGCTGCAGCTTTAACACGCTCGCACACACTGCATAGACATCTAACACAACACTTCACAAGGCATAGACATACAGCCATTAAAGCATTCGGAGCCCATGAGAACATAACAACAGGAGTACCTCCTGTCAGCACATCCCATCAGAGGTCTCAAGGCTGACCAGGATAAACCGCTGGCGCAGTATAAACAAGGGAGCAAACAGCAACTGATAAGACACCTCTGAGGTCAAACACCTGCCTTACCACACCCCTAGACAATGACATTTAAGCTGAAGCAGAAGGCTGAACATATCAGACCTCATCAGATACTGCCCTGTATCTCTCCGAGATATCTCGCTTGGTGAATAAAATGCTGTTTTATTTGAACCCTTTGCCTCTGACTCATTTTGACTGCTTCTCTCTATCAACGGACCCAGGGGAGTTGGTCTGACTCCAACAGGCACCAGCAACCACAACCAAAGGATAGAGAGTTGGTGGTCATTCTTGAAGAAGCAACATGCATAGCACTGGATGAACAGATTCCAAGAACTGAAAGAGAGGGACTAATTTAATGGCAGCTTCCTGGAAAAGTCCATCATACAGATCACCTGCATGAACGTCATTGAGGTAAGCATACATTATCAATGTTTTAACAATATGTGGACATCCAGATGGGGGGGAATAATGTATGTATGATATGCATATCACTCCCTGGTCAAAATAATAGGTTTACACCATTTTTCCATAGAACATAAAAGAGCTACCACATATTTGTTAAGCAAATCCTCCACCATCTGTTTTTAAACTCATTATCTATTTTGTTTTGTGATTCTCAAGTCATGTGTAGATTTTAGGTTATGACTTGTTTCTTGATGAGGATGTCAGTTAATCATAATCTACAATTAATCATATTATTATGAAATCATTATAATTCCTTGATTGAATGCTGATTTGTTGTTCAATACTAAGTTAGTAGACTCTTGAGCTAATCTAGGATGTAACCAGAAAGTGCTTTGCCTGGAGCTGCATACCTCTGGATTTCCATGAGCAGAGAGGACAAGTGGAGTGAGCAACTGAACAAAAACAGATGAAAGATATTGGGGCATAATCCACCACTTAAAGATTATGTGAGTCAAAACTATGCCCAATTTTCATTATCTTATTTTCAGTTCAGTTTATCTTTCCTCTTGCTCATTGTCTCACTGGATTCTATATGGAGCAGAGGTGCACAACTCCAGTCTTTGGTGACCATAACGCTTTCTGGTTTTATCCTAGATTAGCTGGAGGGTACACACTCAGAATTGTGAACATCATCATCCTTGAATGAGTGGCCACCAGCTTGTAGATGGGTGTAGACCGCCGAGTCCTGACCCGACGTGTTGGCTCTCCTATTCTGCGCCATCCTCTTAGCCAGCGTCTGTTTGGTCTCCCCGATGTACAAGTCACTGCAGTCCTCCTGGCATTTAACAGCGTACACTACGTTACTCTGTTTGTGCCGGGGGAACCCAATCCTTGGGTTGGACCAACTTTTGGTACAGTGTGTTCAGGGGTTTGAAAGCAACTGAGACGCGATGATTTGAAATTACGCGTCTCAATTGTTCCGACACTCCCTCCACATACGGAATCACTACCGGTCTACGCTTTGGCTCCTTGTCTCCCTCCACTTGGCTGGGGCTCTGTCTGGGACCCATCCTGGCTTTAACAAACACCCAGTTAGGGTAACCACACTTAACCAGGGCCTGTTTAATATGGGACTTCTCTTCCTCCCCGGCAACTGAGTCAGTGGGGACGTTGTCAACCCGGTGGTACAGAGTCCTGATGACTCCCAGTTTATGCTCCAGAGGGTGCTGGGAGTCAAACCGCAAATGCTGGTTGGTAGGGACGAAGATATCATCATCCTCCCGGCCGACAAGGGCAGATGTACCGTGGTGTTAAACCAGACAGACTACCATGCGAAGGTAATGACGCTGCTTAGCGACAGAGCAACATATGAGCCAATTAAGAAAGATCCAGGGTGTAGTTACAAAAAGAAATTGAAGGATTGTCTAACATACACACGACATACATACACATATTTTAACACCATACAGCCTGTGCTTCGGGGGACACGCTGGAGCATACAGGGGTGGACCATCACCTCACAACCTGGATTCTGGACTACCTCACCAACCACCCACAGTATGTGAGGACACCAGATTGTGTATGGGACTTGGTTGTTTGTAGTGTAGGGCCCCACAGGGAACAGTCTTGGCTCCGTTCCACTTCACCCTCTACACTGCAGACTTCTCCCATAACTCACCCACTTGCCACCTAAGAAAGTTCTCTGATGACTCTGCTATCGTCGGCCTCATCACAGATGGGGATGACAGGGAGTACAGAGAGCTAATTCATAACTTTGTGGACTGGTGCCAGCAGAACTGCCTCCAGATCAATGCGGGTAAAACCAAGGAAATGGTGGTGGATTTTTGCAGGTGCACACACTCCCCTCTGACACCGGTGAACATCCAGGGGATGGACATTGACATGTTGAGGTCCTACAAGACAGTATTTATGTGTTTATTCATCTAACGTTAAGGAGAAACCATATGCTATTTTGTTTGTGGTTTTAAATGATAGCTTGAATGGTTTAGCGATCTCATGTGTTGGTATGGTCAGAGCCATATACTTAACGATGCTAGGAGGCTATGGCTAGCTTCGAGCACAAAAAGTATACGAGGATGTACTTATTTATCTAGGTAATAGTTACCTAATCTTATGAGCTGGAACTAACTTATTGTTAACTTTGAGTAAATTATTTGTGGAAATAGGTGGAATTTATGCTTGTGTACAGAATGATACTCTGTTTATTGAAACACATCTGTATCTTTTGTATTTTTAGTTTTACTAATTGCGGTTCAAAGTAAACACCATGGAAACCATCTCCAGTGTCCTGAGAAGTCACCACTTTGTTTAGCTCACTGTCTAGGCAGTGTGGAGCCACATAAGTGGGGGCAGAATATATCTTGATGTGTATCAAAGGAGCAAAGTGAGGAAATAATGCATATTTACATTCCCAGCAAAATTTTCTAACTGCTTAACTCTTTATTTTTTTTGGTACCAACTTAAATCTCATTACATTGAGACCCACATTAATCAAGCCCCTCAGGTAGAAGTGCTGATCTAGGATCACTGACCAGGACCCTTTGATCAAGACCCTAATTAATTTTGATCTGAAAAGTCGATACTGATTTTAGATTGCCATTCTTACTCTGAGAGTCCTAAAAAGTTCTACACATTTAATAACGGACTACGCAACTAAAACGGTTCTACACAAATTTAAACTCATTACTAAACTGGGGTAACAATACAAATCTTGAAATGTGTGAATATGTGTGTTTGTGTGTGTGTGTGTGTGTGTGTGTGTGCGTGTGTGGAGGATTGCAAGACACATTTCCATTGCGATAGATGTTGAATTAAGTTATTGTATTGTGAAACATTTGCAGTACAGTGTATTTAATGTAGAAATATGGGAACTTTACTTGAACCCTCCATCATAAGGGCCAGAGAGTTAACGTAACCAGTAGTCATAAACAGCTTTAACGGCTTATGTCAGGCTAGGATAACATACATAAAACTTGGGGTATCTAACACACAACTTTGTCACACATTAACACCCAGGCTAACAAACTTTTTTTTTGAGGCTTCATTACATAATTACGTCAAATATGTCAAGTGGCAGGCATGTTGTCATAAGCTGTATCACTGCGTATGACCGTGTTCCACTTACATTACATTATAGGCATTTAGCAGATGCTCTTGTCCGGAGTGACATACATCAGGTGAGCGGTCAGGGGATCAGTGTCTTGCTCAAGGACACCTCGACATGCTATACGCAGGGCCAGGGATCGATCCTACAACCTTCCGATTGCCAGACGACCGCTCTACCCACTGAGCTATCCTGCCTCACTTAAAGACGTTCTGATGACCTCATGATGCAGGGTTCCCTAAAGCTCTCTCCTAAAGTTTGTGTTTGCTAAGCATTTAGAACTCATTGAATCTTGTAAAATAAATTTGACTCCTTGTTCCCTTGATAAATTGCATAATGGTGTGCAGTTTCATGTGTGTATGTGTATTTGTCAGTTATTATTTGGTGTTCATGTTTTTTATGTGTTAGCTTGATTCTGAAAACTAACCAAAATAAAATTACTCCATCAAAGACACACATGTGGTTATAAAATACCTTCTCTTTTTGTACTGTATATGATCAGCTTAGACTTCCTCCATCCATCCTAGAACAAAACAAAAAACAATTTCAGGCCTAAATGCTGTACATCACCCACACAGAGCTCTTGAGAATGGCACTGAAATCACAGGATAGTTGTGTTAACCCGGAGGTAACTTCAAGAGGCAAGCACATGTATGTGCTTTTGTTCTTTGCTAAAAGTCTCTGGTTTCAATGAATTCAACATGAATAGGATTTCCTATCCAATTAGAACCAGTGTAGAAGCAGAGGAATAAATGAAGTGTGGGTATGTCAACTTCACCAACATCTTTCTTCAGATGACAAGCAACTACTCTCTGCAGTGGTGTTATTGAGTCTGGGAACTGCAAGAGATCCTTCACTGCTTTCGCAGTTGGTATCTTCAGCTGGATGACACTGTGCTGGGTATTGGGTGGTAATGTGCTTGCCAGGTACACCATAATAGGGCGGCAACAGTCAATTATATACATGGATGCCTGTATGAGTGTTTTGTGTCCAAGCTGGGACAGCAGCAGGGTAAGATCGTCCTTGGTAGGTACTTGGTTGCAATCATGTGGTTCCAGGGCATCAAACTGTGCCTCAGCATCAACAGATTCAAAGTCCTCCAAAGTCTTCAGAAGAACCTCCCTCACCTGATCAGAAACATACTGCTGCAATAATTATTTTAAGCTGCTTGTGAATATGCCATACAGTACCTCCTCTAGGATGGGGGCTACTAGCTGAACAGGGATGTAGCAAGCTATCTTCTAGCCAGTCGCTAAGATTCCAGCAATAGCTTGCCATTCCTCAGATTGATAGTCGTGCCTTGGGAGGGGAAATTTTGCACCCCCTCCCAGGGTGCATTGGTTGTGAAATTATATCTAAAACTCTGTTAGGTAGTACCTAAACACACCCGCTCCCTCTCCCCCTTCAATCTCTCCATTCAGAAGTCACGTTTTAAAGAACAACTCAGTGTTAAAAATGTCTGCATTAGTGAATGTATTTATCAGATCAGTGAGGCGATAGCCCCGCCTAAGAATCAACGTGACAGGAGGTGATTCAGATTCATCCTGTGTTGGCTGCCCATCCCAGGGCACTGTCATCCAGTAGTGGGGCCATCATCTTCTGCAGCTGCAGACATGAGAAAAGCTTCATACACACTCTTGTGTTGAACATTTTCTTTCAGCTGATGTTCTTTGACAGCAAAAACGTCAGACATTTCAACCACTGTCAAATCCATGGTCACTGGACCCTGCTCTGTCTGTTCAAAGGAATTCTGCAGGGTACCGCTAGCAGTGGGCGAGGACATAAAACTGATAGATTTGTTTCATATATGTTTATTGAGGAACAATTCTTTGAAAAAGGCACTTTGTGTAGCATTACATGTTTCTTTTATGATATTGTTACAGACAAATACAAAGAATAAAACTATAATAAAATAAGACTATATATTCTATGATAAATAGTTAAAAAGGAGTAGGAATATAAAAGTGTATACTTCTTACTTCTTTTTCAAAGAGGCTACACTAACATTTGTTTATCTGTTTATCTTTTTGTTGTGGATTTTTCCATCTATCTTCTGTGTGTATGTATTAGTGTATGTATATGTATGTTTAGGGGCGGCATGTGGCGCTCAGTGGGTAGAGTGGTTGCCTGGCGATCGGAAGGTTGCAGGTTCGATCCCTGGTCCTGCAGAGAAGCGTGCCGAGGTGTCCTTGAGCAAGACACTTTTCCCCTAACTGCTCTACCCTGTGATAGACTCGCGACCTTTACAGGTTGTAACCCGCCTTTCACCCTACGAGAACAGAGATTGGCTCCAGTTCCCCTGCGACCCGATTTCAGATAAGCAGTTGACAATGGATGGATGGATATGTATGTTTATACACACACACACACATATACATATATATATATATATATATATATACGTATATATATATATATATATACATATATATATATACATATACGTATATATATATATATACATATACATATATATATATACATATACATATATATATATATATATATATATATATATATATATATATATATATACATATATATATATATATATATATACACACACACACA
>OMLC01014161.1:2957-16961 GCA_900302585.1 Regalecus glesne | reverse complement strand
GCCTTTGCTTGTTTAATTGCTGTTCTGAGTGTGCATCATGTTTGTTCATATCCCTCTGGTGAGCCATGGATGAAGGATACAGGCTGCTCTGGTGTATGCAGAGCAACTTGTAGATGAAGACTTTGGAAATTACAGTAGACTTTAGGAGACCCCCCCCACCCACCGGATATGAAGATAATATATATGCCTAAAAACACGACTACCGTCCTACAGCCGGTGAACCAGGGGGCTATAGCTACGTTCAAAGCGTACTATTTGCAAACAATTTTTTTTTCCAAATCTGTAGCAGCAACAGAAAAAGCGATGAACCGACCCTTTTTGATTACATTATACAATGCATGTATAATGTAATCAGCCTGGGAGGAAGTTACAGAAAAGTGCAAGGAAAAAAAAAAGTTGAAATTTTTTTGCGAATAATTTCGATGGGTTTGACAGAGATGAACATGTTAATGTTATATATTTAAAAAGTTGTGGGAAATGCCAACCCGCTTATTTTAGATATTGAAGTGGGAGATATTGAAGAATTAGTGGAATATGTCTTTGGTGAGCTATCTAACGAAGATTTAATAGAGTTGGAAGTCCGGCAGGAGCTGGAGGAGGAAGAAGAGGAGAGACTTGAAGAAGTATGAAAGAAGTTCACTGTAAAGGGGTTAGCTGGTGGGTTCTTGAAAGTAAATGCGACCATATTAGAACTAGAGGTTATGATCCAAAAATGTTGAGCGGTTCATGAAAGCGGTATGGCAGATGAATGAACTTTAACAATGATTTTGTGAAATTTATGAAGAAAAAAAGAAAATTATAAAGATCTGTGAGTTCCTCGGCTTCATCTCCCTTATCCGGGCCCTCAAGAGCTCCTGATAACCCTGCCGATAACTCCAATGATGACGCTGATGACCCCAAACCACTGGCACACTTTGAAGGACTTGATGACTAAAATGTTAATCTGATTTTATAACTTTATTTTTTTAGTACATTATTTGTAAGATTTTTGATGATTGTGTTTTTATCCACTGTAATATGTAAGAGTTAAGCAAATTAATACAAAGGTGTCAAGTTGGAGTTTCCTTTAGTTTCCGGCTAAGACATTTTCTTTATTGAGAATTAATAAAAATGATTTCATCATTTACAGTATGCAAAACTAAGTAGTGTGTATTAGAGCTGATTGCCTCTATTCTGTTTATTACAGTATATAGTACACTACTGCATAAACATGTACGAATGTGCTATAAAGATTGTAGAAAGTGCAAAGGTGATATTAAAACAATATCTAAAGATGGTCCAGGCAAACCCATTACCAGTATAGTATGCTTGAAATATTGGTAAGGGGCGGCTCCTCACTTATCAACCAATTTGCTCAGGGACCTTAGTTACAGTAACAGAACTCAGTCATTACGTGAGGGGCTTCTCTATTTGAATGAATGATTTCTGCTCTGTTTTACCTGTTGCTTTATATATATATATATGTGTGTGTGTGTGTGTGTGTGTGTGTGTGTGTGTGTGTGTGTGTGTGTGTGTACATGCACACACACATTTTTTATTATATATTTTTTAACTCTATTTTATCTGTATTCCAAATCTTTCTGTAATGGAGTCTCCAGCCAAAGAATTTCACATGAGTGTACATGTACAACTGGAGAAAATAACCTTTTTGAATGTTGAATATTAATGACGGGTCCATTTTTCATTTCCTGATTAGTCCACACGTTATGGGGGTGGACATGGGCACAATAATAATAATAATCAAATATGATGATGATTATAATGATGATGATAATAATAAAGCTAATTGAATGCCTGTGAAATTAATGATAAAAACTTAATATAATCAATCGCCTGTAGTGTTTCACATGATTCTTTTGCAGAAGATGATATGTTCGTCAATGTTCGGTTTCGAAGTGTTCATACGTTGCATAAAGATGATCAACCGTGCCTCTCCGCTAAAGTTGGTTGACTCATCAAATACACCTGCTAGTTTGCCATTCAACCACATCAATCATTTTGAAATCTTTGGATTTCCTGATGAGAAAAATAAGAACAGGAACCAGAAGGTTTCCTTTGTATATTTATTAAGCAGTTGGAGTTATAGAGTAATAGTTAGTTAGTTTCGGCGCAGAAAGGGCAGAGTCTGCGAGAACAGGATGATTTGGGGCAGGGAGGAGATCAGCAACCTTGGCAATCAGGTGCCTAAATATGCTGTCTTATCTAAAAGCTGGGAGAAAGGCACCACTAGTAGTGGAAATCTTCTTTAAGGACAGGAGGAGATTACAGGGAAGAAACACGTGAGATGAAGTTATGCTATTGTGTCTTAAATGCAAGAAGGAGAGGCCCCGCTAGCAGCCGACATCTTACTCCAAGGACAGTGTGGGGTTACTGGGGTAAAGTTCATGCGATATGGCTATGAGGGCCTGTATGATAAATTCCTATCATTCCTACCCAACAATGTCAGTCCCCATATCATCAATCCTTCAACATACTGCATTATTTGACTAGGATACTGTTCCCAGTGCATCAGGTGATTTTTTTTCATCTGGCATGATTTCAGGAAGCATCACAGCATCTGGTAAAATGAGATCTTCTGCTATCAGAGAGTATATACATATATATATGGATATTTACCTTTTTGTGATCACTGGTATAGTACATGGGAAATATAGTAAATAAGCACTACGGTATAAAATATGGGCTTGATTATTCAGCCATAACACTTTTCATTTTTTTCATCTTCCCTTATCAGTCCCATAAAGGGAAATTTGGAATTCTCTGCATTTTAACCCGTCCTATTGTATAGGAGCAGCCACCATGCTGTACTCGGGGAGCAGTTAGGGGTTCAGTGTCTCGCTCAAGGACACCTTGACATGCTTCATACAGGATCGGGGATCGAACCAGCAATCTCTAATTACTGGTAGACCCCCCTACCCACTGGGCTATACTGCCCCTAACATAACTGTAGCATCATTAGTGTTTTTTAATTTCTAGTTTTAAAAATTCTATCTCCTTTTTTCCCCACCCGAATTCCCTGAGTTACCTACTGCTGGGTCAGTCTCTCTGATACCCCTCTAGAACATCCACAGGAAGGAGGAAGTGGTAGCATGTGTCTCCTCCAAGTCACATGACCACTAGCCCTCACTAGTCCACACATCATGGTCTGGTGGGGAAAGCACAGTGCTTGGCCGTCAGAGGAGAATGAAGCAGAGTACTTTCCCTTCACTTAACCAAGAGGCCTGGACGACCCAGAGGGGGACACTAGTGAACCCAGAATACTTTATCCAACCTAACCCCTATACCCATGTGAGGCTTAGCCAATTATGACCCACTAACTATGGACCTCTGGCCGTGGTTGGAAACGGCTCAGCTGGGATTCGAACACAGCAACATTAGTGTTTTACATACATACCTCTAAACTCCTGTTGTTAGATAGCAAATAGCAATACTATCCTCTCAAAAAGCAAGCTTCATTCCACATTTCAGGGCCCTGCCCCCCATGACGTTATTATAAAGGAAAATGGGGATGGCAGGCAAGACAGAAAGTAGTGAGGCTATAGCAGATGGCAGAGCTGAATGAAGTTGAATGGTGGATGACAAAGCTGAGCTGAGCAGGGCAGATGGATGAGGGAGTGAGCCTGGCTGGCTGGGAACAAGCAAGCAGGCCAAGGAGACAGACAGGCAGGCATGCCAGGAGGACCGGACAGTACTGATCCTGGGAGCACAAGGAGACATGGTGAATACAGGTAAAGCCAACAACACCCAGAATAACACTGAAGATGGCATCGCAGATTGGCTGACAGCGAAGGACTACCACAGTGGTTGAGATCCCGATCTAGCCATAAAGTGGATGGACAGTAGATGTACTGTTGAGTCGATGGAAGGCAAGGTGCGCAGGCTGGCCGGGTGAGGTGAATGGGTTGGGAATCAGGAGGGACCCGGAGAGTACCAGTGGAGGAAGCCGCGCCTACGCCACACAGATACACAGAAACAGACAGGGGGACACAGGAGACAGGAGACATGGGTAAAGGGAAACTCGTGGAAACACAGGGGAAACAACTGGAGGTACGGCCGGGGCTGTGACAGACATGACACTGCTCATGACCTCATGACTAAGTGCTGGGAGTTTCTGTTGAACCAACTTTTGTGGGCGAGTGTGGGGTACATCACTTTCAGCTGTTGTCAGCTGCACATGTGAATTCTTCTGTCTTGGTAGTAGTTACACAATGGATCTGTTCTCATACTGTGCTGCAGTTTTAAGACATACTGATGGAAGTCATATTATGAGATGATAAGATGGAATGAGACGAATTAAGATGAAATGACTTTTGTTAAGGGGGGGAATTGTGTTATTTCAGCAGTTTAGGGACAGGGACGAGATAGCCAATGAAGTAGAGTAAAGTGACAGATTACAGACGGTGCAGCTTATGATGCTTGTAAAATAATTTCTACTAGGAAAAAAAAGCATGTCTATGACGGTTGTATACAGATTTATAAGCAGTTTGAAGCTCCTATTTAAGGTAATTATTCACTCCAGTTTTTTTTGTATTAGTATGTCCTGCCATGACAACCAGGGCATCACCCTGAACTTTAGACATCACAACTTTGCTCTGCTTGGAGATGGTGACTGACTTTTGGTTTTGAAATTCAGACTAATTATAACATCCTTTTATAGCCCATGACTCAGCTTTCTCTGAATGGTACCACTACAAAGTACATATCTGTAGTCTCTCTATCTCTCCCCCCTCATCTCCCCCTCTGTGTGTGTGTGTGTGTGTACAATCCAGTGGTTCAAATAATTTCTTTCAGTCTTGTACAAGCCTGTTTCATGCTTTATGCTATCATCAGCTGCCAAGTGAGTCAGACAACAGGCTCATATATACATCAGGTACTTCCATTGATTTGTATTGTGTTACGTATGTTATGTACTCAATGTCTAGTGAGGGGTGCAGGAGCACAGCGGAGAGCATATCGATAGTAAGTCAACCCTGTTGGATATATTCAAAATGACAAAGCAGATATTTCTTCTTGTGTTTATCACTGCTGGCCAATTCGTTTCTGTTATTTAAGGTATAAATAAGCAACAAAAATTATAAAAATATTCACCTCAGCAAATAAAACAAGAGAAATGCATGAATAAAGAATTATCGTACAACTTCCACTCCTATTTGAGTCTAAATACATGTGGAAAATAAAAAAAAAGATTTACAAGATTTGGATGTAAACATATGTAACCCTATTCTTCTGCCTGCTGGCCTGAACGCCCCGTGAACAGTCTCTTAGCTGTCTTCACTCCAGGGCGGATGGAGAGAGAAAACAGTTGTACAAACAAAGGATAGACTCCTATCGTAGAACACCATTTTGCTAATTTATCAGCTTCCTTATGACAAAAACTTGAGGCATACGGGTAGCTATTAAAACAGGAAACACAAGTGTCTTTCTAGTACCCGGTGGACACAACTCAAGAGTACAACACTACAGAATACTAGCTTGTGTGCAGGATAACAACTTTCAGCTGGGCTCAGGCCTCTATCAGCATGTGCCAACACCCTCTCAACAGCGTCCTGGATTTGAGCCAGCATAGCTCCAAGGCTTTCTCAAGATGCATCTGTTTGTACCAGGAAGGGCATCTTGTAATCTGGCTAGCCAAGCACTGGAGCTGTTGTGAACCTCGCTTTTAGGGATTGTAATGCCCCCTCACATTTTTTCAGTCCACAGAAATGGTGGCTCAGATGCCGAAGATGCTTTCTTCATTCCCTTCTTTTTCTTTCTGAGTTCTCCTGAGGATAGGTGACACGGGGGCAACTATCTTTGCGTATCCCCCAACAAACCTGTGATAAAATTTGGCAAAGTCGAGGAATTGGAGCACCTCTCTGCAATTAAATCCCAGTCATTCTACCAGAATTGACCAGTTACCGTTACCAGCATGGCGAACAGCCTCTCTGGCATGAGTAGGACGACACAATAACGGAAGACTACAGTATTGTTCATTTTGGTGGTCAATAGAGTTAGTTGTTGTTGTTATTGTTCTACTAACAGTTCAGCCTCGAAGGCCTCTGGGTAGTCAAACTAACAACCAATCAGATTTCATATCAAACCGGAATATGCTAAAATAATATAAAATGGTAAAATTTCCGTTGGCACAGTGCATATGACCCCCTTTTTCAGAATATTGCAATAACCACAGTTGTTAAGTAACCAGAATAAGGTTTGCATTAAAACACGCTTAATGAGGTCATCCGGGTAGATGAGGAGATGTGTGAAGTTCAAATCACAAGTCATCAACATCTTCCGTCTGTGTGAGACTCAGGTTTGTATGATCATTTGCTGCTTTTTCTTATCTTATTCTTTATTATCTACACTCAATTCTAAGCTCTTCATTTGTCGTACCGAATGTGCTTATTTTCCGTGTATTACCTTATAGCTAGACTCTCTCTCAAACGTCTCGTATTGTAGTCGGCAGCCTTTTGTTTGCTAGCCTCTAGCTTAGCCTAGCATTCAGCTCTTTTGCACTAGTCCGTTGAATTTCCCGTCAAAGCAACGTCATTAGAGCGATGGTGTGTGGTGACTGTTCCACGCCAATAGATAGAATGTCTCTAGTGAGACATGTCTGTGACTTAGACATGCTGTTGGCTAGGGTTTACATTAGTCGTGACGGGCACACTAGATAGCTTTAGCCCCGAGCCTGCCCGCTATTGTTAGCAATAGCTTAGCCTCATCGGGAGATTCAGCGGTGTTTCTCTGTCGACATGGGAGGGCTTGCATTAACAAGCCGCCAGTCCTGAGGCAATCATCTCTTTCAACTTCAAATTGGTTTTCCCCTCTCACCAGCCTTGTTGGTAGTGTGTCTCGCCTGCTCCTACCAACACAGTACAGCAACCCACGCTAGTGAGAGGAGACTCCATTATCTGCAATATCAGAAAAACTCCACCAGCCATGTTCTGCTGTTTACCCCTGGGGCCAGTCTCTGACAAAGAGGATCATCTTAAGAGTGCTGGCATCACGCAGGGAGAACCAGGGAACTCAGGTAGCATACACAGCACCTCTAAGTTTTGCAACATAGTTATTTATGTCGTTACTAATAATGTTAGGATGACAAAATCAGAAAACATAAAACTTAGCTTAGTCAGGATATTGAGCTGGCCAAGAACATGTATCGACATCGATTAATTGTCTCTGGTCCCTTACCTGTGAGGGATAATGATTAGATGTTCAGTAGGCTCACTTCAATGAATTGTTGGCTGCGCCATTATTGTAATGAGCAGGGATTTCGGGTTTCTGATAACTCGGCTTTTTTCTCGAGGCTGCCCTCACTTGCTGAAACCAGACATGACTCACCCCACTGGGCATGGCGCTGCTCTTTAATCTAACAACGTTCATTACTGCGATATTCACAGCAACATTCATAACAACATAACGTTCATTACAGCTCGCTAGCCCTTGGCGATCAAGTCGGACTCTTTAGTTGACTTGTTAGAGTGTTTGCCTTTGGTACGAACGTTCCGGCTTCGATCCCCAGCTACCCCCCCCATTACGCTGCAATACCACCCCCTTCAAATGTATTGGAACACCGATGCCAATTCCCTTTTTATTGCTGTACACTTGGGGTTGACATCAAAAGATGAAAACGATACAAGAGATCAGCATTTCAGCTTTTATTTCCTGGTATTTACACCCAGATCTGACACACAACTTAGAAGATAGCATTATTTGTAATGGAACACCCAATTCTTAGGTGAGGGGAAATAGGAACTGATAGATTTAAAATAGATTAGTGAATAATATTTGATATATAGTTGTAAATAGGGGCAGCATGGCTCAGTGAGTATAGCGGTCGTCTGTTAACTGGAAGGTTGCAGGTTCGATCCCCACACCTGCGGAGAAGCGTGTTGAGGGGACCTTGAGCAAGACACTGTTGCCCTAATTGCTCTGTCCTGTGATAGATTGGCGACCTTTACAGAGTGTACCCCGCCTTTCGCCCAATGAGGACTGAGATAGGCTCCCGATTTGGGATAAGCCGTTGAGTATGTATGTATATATGAATGTATGTAGTTGTAAATCTTTTACTTGCAATAACTGCATCATGCCTGTGGCCCATTGACACCACCAAACTCTTGCATTGTTCTTTTGTGACGCTTTTCCAGGCTTTAACTGCAGCCTTTTCAGTTGTTTGTTTCAGGGGGTTTCTCCCTTCAGTCTCCTCTTTAGTAGGATGCTCAATGCATGCTCGTAGTAGCATGCTCAATAGGGTTTAAGTCTGGAGATTGACTTGACCAGTCTGAAACCTTCCACTTCTTTCCCCTGATGGACTCCTTGGTTGTTTTGGCAGTGTCTTTTGGGTGGTTACCTTGCTACATGATGAAGGATCTCCTGATCGGTTCGGTTGGAACTCTCATTAAATTGTTGCTTCCATCACGTGTTTCATCATCAATGAAGATCCATGAGCCCTTCCCAGTAGAAGCCATGTGAGCCCAAGCCATGACATTACATTCACCATGTTTCACAGATTAGCTTGTGTGTTTTGGTTCATGAGCAGATGCTTTCTTTCTTCATACGTTAGCCTCTCCATCACTTTGGTAAAGTTTTATCTTTGTCTCATCAGTCCACAAAACTTTGTCCCAAAACTTTTGAACATTGTCTCTGTACTTTTTGGCAAATTCCAGTCTGGCGTTTCTATTCTTACTGCTAATGAGTGGTTTGCATCTTCTGGTGTAGCCTCTATACTTTTTTTCCTAAAGTCTTCTTTGAATTGTGGATTGTGATGCCTTTTGCTCCTGCCTTCTGGAGGTTGTTACTGATGTCACTGACAGTTGTTGTTGGGTTTTTCTTTACAGCCCTCACAATGTTTCTGTCACCGACTACTGATGTTTTCTTTGATCTACCGGTTCCACGTCTCTAGCTTAGCACACCAGTGGTTTCTTTCTTCTTCAGGACTTTCAAAATGGTTGTTCTGGCTATGGCCAATGTTTGTGGAATGATTGATTGATTTTCCATTTTTCTCCACTTCAAAATTGCTCACTTTTCTCTCATAGACAGCTCTCAGGTCTTCATGTCGGTTACACCTCTTTAACTATAAATGCAATATGCATTTATAGTTAAAGAGGATTGAGATAGGGTCCAGTTTTCCCCATGACCCAATTTTGGATAGCCGTTTGGCAATGGATGTTTGGATGGAGGGTACTTACATGTATGCCCGACGTGAGGTAGATGGAACTGATGGACAATACCAATATACAGGAAGTGTACAGTGCAAAATACAGGTCAGAATTTGACAATGCTAAGCATTCATTCCAATGACAGGCTGTGGAAATAAACTTTTTTTAATCAGTGATGTGGCCTGCCTATTTCCTGACTTAAGCGATGCTTAGTCTTAAATGAAAGACAGGTTGGCACCAGTTATTTTCTCTGCCGACCTGACGGTCGATTGAAATCTGTCCCTGTCCTGTTTGGTGACCAAACCAAAGCAGACATTGATGGATGTGCAGAGGACAGACTGGATTATTGCAGTGTAGAATTGAACCAGCAGTTCCTGATGCAGGGTGACCTTCCTGACCTGACAGCAAAAGTACATCATCTGCTGGGCCCTATTAAAGATTGTGTTTTTGTTGGATGTCCACCTTTAGACCCTGGGAGAGTTTGGGGCCCAGAAATCTGTATGTTTTTCACTGCAGACACCATGGTGTTTAGCTTGGTTAGGGGCGTGGCAGTGTTGGGTGCTTCTCCTAAAGGTACATACCTAAGATCTGAGCTGTGGTGGTTGGGAGGTAGAGCTTGCACCTTTTCAAGTTGGATGCAGAAGGTTTGTATCCCACCGTGGGGCTCGGTAAATGTGAGGCATTCATTGCAAAGTGCTTTGAGTGGTCGCTAGAGAAGTGCTATATAAGAGCAAGTCCATTTACCATAAATGAACTTAGAATTTAGTGGTGGGACGGCTCAGTAGGTAAGGCAGTCATCTAGCAATCAGAGGATGGTGGTTTTGGCCCCGATCCTGCAGGAAGCATGTCGACTGCTCCCGGAGTACTACATCTTGGCTGTGCTCACTACCCCATATAACAGGATGGGTTAAATACAGAGAACAAATTCTGCTGGCATGTAGCAATAAAACTCAATTGTTATTATTGTTATTCAATTGTAAGGTTGAGGACTGAGTGGATGTAACATATGATGTAGAGGTTGACTCTTTGTTCCAGACTAGAATTGAGAAAACCAGAGAGAATTTGGCAAAACTGGATTGAAGACACGATGCTAATTAGGTCAGACTTTATCTGATAGGATGCACAAATCGAAGAACTCCTTGGTTCATCGCTACAAGCATTTAAATGTTCTTTATTTGTTTTCAGTTTCATGAGTTTTTGTTAGTTTTAGTTGTTGATTCGTTTAGTTGCACTGGTAATGTGTTAAGATCTCTACTCAGAAGTTACAATGCACTGTACAACATGAATGTTTACTATGTGTGTAATGTATAGCACAGGGTTGTAGTGGTATACGGATAAAGGGAGGGGGGCATGGGATGGAGGATTGATGGTATGTTTCTTATTTTCTTTCCCCTTTATTCTATTTATCTAATCTAAAAGATCAATTGAAAATATAAAAAGTGGATAAATATGTCATTGTGTGCATGTAGGTGTAAAGCTATGCATAGACACAAGTATAAATGTATAAGTCCATGCAAGGGTAAAACATAGACAGAGGGATGATGAATATTTTAGGACCAGACAAACAAAATGTGTGGATATATTCACATTTACAATGTCAAGTCAAGTCCATTTTATTTGTATAGCCCATTATCACAAATTAACAATTAGCCCCAGTGGACTTTACGTGAACACAACATCCTGTTCTTAGACCCTCACATCGGATAAGGAATAAGTCCCTTAAAAAACCTTTAACGGGGAGAAAAAATAGGAAGAAACCACAGGGAAAAAGCAACAGAGGAGGGATCTCTCTCCCAAGACGGAAAGCCGTCCAATGTATGATTATGTACACAGAATAAGATGATTTACAACATACAACATGATCAGGAAATAGAATGTATGCTTGTGGCTGGCATGTTGGTGCTCTGTGCCACATGTGCAGACATCATTGCTTTCTACCAGTTGCTGAATGTTGTTGTTGTTGTTTTTTTTCTCATCATTTCCAAAAACAAAGAAAAATCCCTACATATCTATGGATACAGAACATGGTACTGGGCCTAGGATGGTGTTGACTTACACAGAGCCTCTGACATGATGACGTGCGTGATGCATAGCCTGTGTAAGTCAATTGGTTTTCAAGTGGTAGCATTATCACATGCTGACAATCAAGAGCATCATGTGTAGTTTTATGGCATACAGCTTACAAGCTACGTCAACTCCTGCATTACCAGTCACCCCTATATCATTATGTAATTCACTGCAGTCTGTCATTCGCTGCTTCTACTGACCGCCCCTCTACTGACGGCTGCTCTCATATCAACTTGCAGTGCATAGTGCCACAGCTAGAGTAGTATAGCTGCTCTGCAACCATTCTGAATGGAGCCATGAATTCAAGACAGGACCGAATTCTGCATAAAGACAGTGACCCCCGGGAATGCCCTTTGTTGGTGTTGCCTTGAATAGGGACTTCCTGAGGCACAAACAATTGCTGTGGGACATAGAGTAAAAGCCCAACAGCATTGTGTTTCACCGTTTAACCATTAACATGCTTCTAGTCCTCACCAGCTAAGACAGGAGAAGCCTGTTTGTCACTTTCCTATTGCACTGGTCCAACTATTGTCCAGACACATAACAAAGGGAATGCTTATTCTTCCAGGATTCATGCTGCCATGTGACATAAACACCTGTGCATTACCTGCTTTTAACTGTACACACGCATGACATGTGCATGCTAGCACATCGGTGTTCCCTACGCCACAGTGTACACAAAGGTGTGTGTGGCGGGGGTGGACGACGCTTTGAGTTTTCTCTGGTCACTTCATGTTGTTTTCATAGCGAGGTCTAAACACTCGAAGCCTGGGATGAACATTAACATCAGAAGGGTTTGTTTAGCATTAAATGTCTTCCTGGCTCGAATCGTGATTAGGTTGAGTAGTAAAACAAGTGACGGCTCTAAGCCTTTAACTTGAACCTCTGTCTACTCCTGCAGCAAGGCAGTTATTTGAGGTTCAGTTGTAAGAGTAGACCAGATGACTGAGTGACGTGTAGAGCCGGATGTGGCCTTTTTATTGTTACAGGGAGTCAACCTTTGTCGTATCAGTGGGTAAGCTTGGCAAATTGACAAAAGTGCACATTTTGTCCCAGCATTTGCTGTAGACAGAAAGAGACGGACCTCTGATGATGGAAACTAGTCAGGGCTTTGTTTCCAAGTGAGCGCCGCAAGGGATGAAAGCGAGAAAAAAATGCCCCAATTCCTCAACTACCGTATCCTTGTTCTAAACAACACAAAGACTCCTATGTGAATATCCCATCAAGTCCCACTTAGGCTACCGAGAACATGAAATAAAGATTAGGACATGAGACTCCAAGGATTCCTCCTCAGTTAGTCATACCTGGTTGTGAATTACATAACAAGATATTACTATATCCCAGTCCTGTCCAGCAGTCTCTAGATATTGCCGGCGAAGTTATATGAGGATATTATGCTGCAAACAATTCAAGGGTTACAGGTCGAAAGCTATTTATGTATCTTTCCAATAAACTCAGATAGGCAGAGATCTCGGGTGTTTATGGGCAGAACCCACCAACTCCTTGTGCATTATACGTTTCAACGTCTCATTGGAATATTACCCTAAATACGACATTTTAATGATATCGATATACTTTTATGTAAAGGTCAAATCATGGTAATGAAAAGTGAACACTGCAAAGACAGTATTATCTCTCTGTCCATCCATCCATGCATGCATCCATGTAATCTGTATCACAGGCTTGTCAGTAAGGAGATGTAGCCTGACCCACAGTAGGTTACATAATTTCTTGAATGCATGTTCTTTATATGTCTATGTTCACATGTGCACGTTTGTGTTGAAATATTGAACACATTATTATTAAGTGGATGGGCAAATTTAAAAGCACATTGGTCTTGTGAAAACGTAAACTGTCAGACGTTGTCTGCATTGTTATACATAAAGCCGAAGAGCCACTTTCCCAGTCATGTTCATGTAGCAGCTGTGAAGTCACAGTAAAATGGCAGTCGTAACACCCGTGTTGCTTTTAATGTGATCATTACGTGTGGATGATATTTTAAGTAGAATACACAAGCAAAGCGAGGCAGCTGCCTCTTTAACCTCATGTGGCTAATGTAATTTCTGTTGATGTAAGGTGACCCTCTGAAATCTTAACTCGTGAAAATATTCCCACAAAAATAGTCAAATTCGATGTGAATTTTTTTCTTTATCGCGCACTTATGGTGATAACGTTCTTTCACGGTGAAGTTGGCCTTGGGTAAGATACCGGGGGGTTACTCTTCATGGGCATTGAGACCCATTTGAATCAAAGTTGGGCTGGCGACGCGTCGTAGGTTGTTGTCTCGTCTTTCACTCAATGAGCTCTGGGATAGGCTCCAGTTCCCCGCGACCTAACTTCGGATAAGTGGTTGACGATGGATCAATGGATGGACAGTTAATTTGGTTGCTATTGAATTAACTTTCCTATCAAAGATCGATTATTTTAATTATTATATTATACTTTAGCCATCACTCTGGCTGAAATTATAGAAATAGACTCCTCTGACGCTGCGTGCTTGCCATTAGCATGTCAAAGAATTGCAATCTAATATAGACACCAGCTGAGACCAAACATACACACACACACACACACGCACGCATACACACATAGAACATTGCTTTGACTTGTTGTTAGACTGGAAGCCTTGGTGCCAGAGCGTTGAGCATGTTGCCGTGACATGAACAGTTTCTTTTAATCTGCCTGGATTTCTGATGTTGACCGTTTTAGTTAAAGAAGTCAAAATACAATTTGAAAATGCAAAGATTACAACAACTGTGGATAAATCACTGGACGGAACACCCAGGACCCCCCCCCCCCC
>OMLC01014120.1:8919-21543 GCA_900302585.1 Regalecus glesne | reverse complement strand
GGGGGGGGGATATATGTTGAAAAATATCCCACTGGGGAAAATAAAAGCACACGTTCTTCTATCGATCCACCTAAAATCCCACGGCTGCTTTATATGTAATACTGCAGTATGTCCAGCAGGCGGAGCTCCAACGTCCAATAATGAACTGATTGAAAAAGGGGTGGTGGTGTTGGAGGGGACGACTCTCCACCAACAGTACCAGTCAGGTGGCGCGTCCGCAACTATTGGTGTGTGTGTTTTCTCTCTCTCGATGAGATGCTGAAGGGGGACCGCCGTCTGGCGTCAGGGGTGTGTGACTGGACACACAGCCCTTCCTAGGCAGAGATACGGGTGTTGGGGGGCCATGAGCGTGGACGTCTGGAGGAGTAACGCCGCGGACGGTCATCGATTTTAGGCAAAGGATAAACCCCCAGTTCCCCCCAAACACGAACTGCAGAGGCAGAATGGCGGGGGGACGGAGAGGACTTGTGGCCCCTCAAAATACTTTTCTGGAGAATATCGTCAGGCGATCGAACGGTAAGGGCAAGTTTCATTTTAGTACATGAACCCTAATAATGATAATAGTGATTGAGGAGGAAAAACAGACTTTTAAAAATATAGCTTATTTACTACCAGTTGTATGACAAATTAACGTATATTATCCACAGCTGGTTGAACCGTGACGGAGAAATACATTTAAAAGTTGGAGGGTTTGAAGTCGTGTCGAACCCACACGTTAGCCATATATTGGCAAACCACGTTGAGTCGCCCTATACAGTGTTAAGGCGGATTTCTCCCACAGCCCAGGGAGGCTGTGGCTGTCCGCTGTCCACAGGTGATGGCAACCAAGGCTCATACAGGAGGCGGGGCCTCTCAGTAAACCTGCATTTCTGATAGACTGCTAAGCACTAAGCTGTAACCCACATGCAGCACATCTTCTCTGACATCTATTATCATCATTATCATCATCATCATTATTATTATTATTCACATAACCAGACCATTTTGAATGTCATCAAGCCTTCCAAATAGGATCTCCTCACTCTAAGGAAGTTATGTTACTAAGTAAAATAGTGTAAACATGGCTCGAATGCTAGTTTTACTCTTGTAAAATCTAAAAAGAATCAGTACCTTGCCTTGTGTAAGCTTTGTATATTTTGCCCCATTGCTCTTAGATGAGCATCATTTCCAACTCCATCAGCTGACCATTACCACACTGGAGATTTTTATGGGATGAATTACACCAGATTCTGATTTATAGCTTTCATTATTGTTTTGATTTTGTTTGAAACTTTATGTTCACAGTACATTAGAAAGACACGCCCAACCAGACTTCTTAGTTGCTGCCTGTCAGCCGGGGCCGACTGAGACAGCGGTGCAGCCAACTCCCTTAGAAATGTGAATCATCCCCTCTTCCCTTCTTCTTTGTTAGCCAGATAAACAGCAATTCCATAACCTCTTCTGTTATTAAATCAAATGGAAATCAATTTGGCTGATTCATATAACCCATGATATATCTAGATGTCTGTCCATACATACATACACACACACACAAAGTAGTGCTGAGAAATATGAGAATGTGATTATCATGATGATCATAAAGAATTGTACACGATATCGATATAGGCTTTATCATAAGATATACTTACATATGTAAAACACTGAATTTAGCGTCCAGCTGAGGTTCATCACATTCAACTGATTTGTAATGTAAAGCATAACTTCAAGCTAAAAATAGTTCTCAAATAATACTCTCAAATACAGCAGACTTCACTGTTGTGGAAAGCTTTAGACTGTTGACTCCCATTCTTATTGTTTTAAATGTCAAAATTATGTATCACAATATAGCAAGGTCTTAATTTCTTCTCACATAACAGTGCAATTGAAAGACTACAGTATTGTATCATTGCCCTGCCCTAATACAGAAACTCCATTTTCTGCTGGTGAACCTAAATAAACTGACATTATTTCTTAAAAATATTAAATTGGACATGAATGACTCTAAATTTACTGAGTTGAGATAAAGTTGTTATTAGTTGTTTCACATCATTTTGGCCTGATCATGTGTTCTCTCTCTGTTATTGACTACAGAACAAAGTAACAGGATTTCGGGAAAAGGTGATGCTGCACAGGAGGCCATAATCTAGATACTGACATGCAGCAGCCCTATGTGTGTGTGCCTCAGTAGGCCATGGTGTCAGACTGCCCCTTTTGGTCACAATTACCATGGAAGATAATTTGTGTCAGAGTGGCAAATTGATCAAAAAGGTGAAGAGGTCCACTTCCCCATGCTGTGGCACTGTGGCGGGTGTGTTGCTGAGGAGCATAAGATCATTTATAGTGGCAAAGCCGCTATCAACCAAAATGGACAATCTTCATATGACCTTGGGCAGTTCTACCGTGGATTATTGAGCAGTAAATCTCTTTCAAAGCAAGGAACAAAAGATCCAAGACTAAATCTGAGATGTCCCTGGGAAGCAGCAGGTGCTGCTACAGGGATGAGGAGGAGGAGGAGGAGGAGGCCATGTTCATAGGTGGCTTTTTATTATAATGAAAAATAGTTATTCCACATACTGTGTGGGCCATTAGGAATATAGCAGCTCCCTCCCCTAGCGTAATGTTGACATTAAACACTGAATGCTGACTGTGTCCTTTGTTCCTCGATTTTATAGAGATCTGTTCATGTCTGCCAATTCTCCACACCAGTTTAGACTTGGACATCCATGGTCAAGGGAGTAGCACACATAGCAGGTCATTTCTGCAGATACAGATATTCTACCAGCATGGCACACCATGTAAGGGTATTGTATTTTAGTCTGCAGAGATCCATATGTCACAAGCCAACAGTGTCTGCTGATTCTGCATTACAAGGCAGTTTTCTAAGGGCAGACCTGGACTTTATCTGTATGGGGACATGAACTATTGACATTTGTGCCTAGCAAGGCCATGCTATTGCCCTTTGTGCTATTAACTGATTGTCAATCAAGGTGTTTAACAAGAAGAATCTGGTTGCAAATTTGTCAAATTCCTCTGTATAGAAAGGAAGAGAAAAAGGAGCTAGCGTGGTCTGACTCCCATCTAGCATCTTGCATTCAAGCTAGCACACTTGCAATAATGAAGCCAGGTCAGTGCAGCAGTGGCACGCTTTCTGGGGATCTCAGTGTTATTGCTGTAAAGATGTGTTAATTTTCTGATTGGCACCTCAAGTTATTTTATTTATTTTTTTGCACAGCATCCCATAATGATGATTTTCACTGTTATTTAACTTTTTTTTTCTTTCTTAAAATTTTTCAGTCTGGACACTGTCTCATAGACAGACAGGTACTACTATAATATGTAACGTGCTCCCCGTTGCTTCTCTCTCCAATACACCCCCCCTGCTACGTAGTGTTGTGAAGAATGTTCTATACCAAATGCTGTTAATTTACAAACCCTGATTCCTTATTAGCTCTATGGTAACCATCTGTGGCCTCATGATGGCAAACTAAAACTTACACTCCTACTTTCATTATGGCATTTGCTTTTTTGTCCTCCCCCGCATCATTGACATGCATTTGACCATTGTAAAATAACACATTGGCATGGAACGTCTTAGACAATCAAACCATCTGTGAATCAGTCTGTGGTGGTGATAGTCGTCATTTCAGATCTCTGTTCTTACTGTGATGTAGTCGTGGACGTGTTGCTCGCCATTGATCAGGTCGTCTCGTGTCTGTGTTTGTCTTAAACATGTCATCATGTGTCCTGTGGCTACTGTGTGTTGTTGTTTTGCCTTGATGTTGTTTTGTTGGATGTGCCCGGTGGGGCTGGAATGCTCCGAGACTCTGCTTAAAGAATGTTCTTGAATGAAGAGAACACAGATTTTTTTTCCTCTCCGATGATAATCGTCAGCTAATCTGTCCGAAGTGAGACCTCAACGCCTACTCCCACCAGGGTGGACATTGAGCTCTATGAATATTCAGATGTCCTTATCCGCCCCATGGATTTAACTACTAAAGATCTGCTGACCATTTTGCCTCGATAAAGGGATTATGGATCTTTTTGTGTCTCATCTGACAGTATGGCTGTGAAAGTCTACCGGCCATGCCCACACTCCTGGCATGTTAGAGTCTTGGTGCTTGAATCATAGCCTCCATTTAGTTTGAATTGGCCCACCAACAGCATGGATTGAGTTGTATTGCAGGTTTTCATTTACTCCACCATGTTTAGCTCTTCCTTTGTGAGAACAGCTAGCCTGTATGAGCAGAGCCATGTGACACTTCATGTCGATGCTAAGCTGGCACAATGTTGAGTGCCATGATGCTGCTGTGGGACCCAGACACTCACTTCCCCTTTGGCTATAGCATACAGTGACCAGCCAAAACATTAAAACCACCGAAGTATAAGAGAAGAACGTTAATTATCTTGACACAATGGCACCTTTCAAGGAGCGGGACACGCTAGGCAGCGACTGAACAGTCAGTTATTGAAGTTGATGGGTTGGAAGCAGGAAGAATGGGGAAGTGTAAGGATCTGGGTGAGATGACTGGGTCAGAGCATCTCCAGAACTACAGGTCTGGTGGTTGTTCCCAGTATCGAGTGGTCAGTACACACCAAAAGTAGTCCAAGGAAGGACAACCGGTGAACCAGCAACAGGGTCATGGGCCCCCAAGGCTCATTGAAGAGTGAAGGCTAGCCCATCAGATCCAATCCCACAGAAGAGCTCAAATAGCTAAAAGTTCATGCTGGCTACGCTGGACGGGTGTCAGAAGACACAGAGCACCACAGCTTGTTGTGTGAGGTGCCGCGTAGCTGCAGACCCGTCAGAGTCCCCATGATGACTGCTGTCCACCATCAAAAGCATCTCTGATGGACATGTGGTGTTCTGCTGTAACGTTCTGCTGGGAAAGCTTTGGTCCTGGCACTCATGTGGAAGTTGCTTTGACACATAACACCAGCCTAGACATTGTTACAGGCCAGGTACAGCCCTTCATCACAACAGCATTCCCTGATTGCTGTGTCCTCAGCTGGTTTCAATGTTTTAGCTGATCAGTGTGTCGATGTTTGTATTAAATATTACATTATCATCAGTGAGACAATTCTCATGCAGTTTAATATTTGTTCATCTGTGTTTATGTTTTTTTTTTCTTTCTGGTTTTGGGCTCACATTCCCATCCAGTGATAGAGAAGTGTGTGGAAAAGTTAAACTGGTTCCATTAAATTGCTTGTATTCTGTTTCCTGTCTTTGGCAGCTGATTTCTATTTCACTTTGAATGACTTACAGACGTTCCACAAAGTAGTAGTCAATGACCATCTCTCCCAGGCCACATGGAAGATGTTTGGTGCCCACACGGGATGGCCTCTCACCCAAATGAGTTGAATTTTAGCTACGAATGCTCCAGGGTTTAATTCAACCCAAACTGAGCGTGAAGCTGAAGGGTTATTTACTATCATTAAATGGGACTATGTGTGAACACATCTGGACCTTGCAGCCTCTTGAATGTGCAAAATGATATTTGACTCAAGGGGTGCGACGTGTCTGTCAGAGATGCTTGAAACTAATTGAAATCATGCATCGTTTTCTCGTTTGTTTTCCAGGTACAAAATTGGGCAAAGTTTTGGGGAAAATAGGTTCAAGGTACTCCAAAGTATGTTGAAATAGATATTTTTTCCTATTTGGCTATTCAGTATCAAAAAGAAATTTACTGCCACCAGAAGCATTTCGGGTAATGAAGGAATTATTTTTTTCTCCTGATCTGAGACATTTTGTTTTCCACATGGCACCCAAACCCAACATCAGCTAACCCTAGAACCTAGCTAATTCGCTAAGATTTCTTTAAAACTCCACTTTTAGGATCCACATATTCCTTTACTCCAAAGCCCAGACTTGTGCAGCAGGGGAGTCTGGTAGATGGCTGTGACGAAGACTTGATACCTGAAATTTGCATCGATAAAAATGCAATGGCAATTTCAAACAGTTGATGCTACGGAGCCGTGCTCAGCGCGTAACTACATCAATCTTGTGAAGCTATCATTGTAAAGTCAATTTTAAAAAATCACGCAGTATCATGATGCAGTAAATGCTGTCATGGCTTCATTAACCGTCATTCCATCCCATCATTTTGTTTTAGTTTTATTGCCCCCCCTCTCCCCCAAAGTATTTTTTTCTAATTCAGTGCACACCAACCATGTCCCTGTTGACATGGAGGTAAGTGATTTGTGGATTGTGGATGTTTTCAGGTTACCCTGTGACTCCCCCCCCTCCTTTAAGTACTTGGCTCTATTTTCTTTCCCCTTTAAACACAGATACCAACTTTGTTCTCGGGAATGCTCAGATAGTGGACTGGCCCATCGTCTACAGCAATGATGGGTTTTGCAAGTTGTCCGGGTACCACAGGGCCGAGGTGATGCAGAAAAGCAGCACATGCAGGTAAGCAAGAGGATCTCTGGGAGTGCCACACTGACACCTACCTGTAGGCTCAGGTAGTGAGATGGCACCTTTTTATGGACGGTGTCTGGATGCATGCTCAATAATCCAGGCAAGAGAATCCCAGAAAAAAAAGGTGAATCAGTTCAAATCCAGCTGAATTCAGTCGAACCGATTCACCTCATTTGTGACTTTTTATGGACTCGTGTTCTAAAATCAGAAGCTGGGTCAAGCCTGTTTATATTTACATAACCTAGATGTAGGATTGACGGCAAACTGTGTAATTTGTTTCCATTGGGCTATGACAGTTTGAAGTCCAACAGTGTGTTTAGGAAGTACAAGTACAGTTAGCTTACTTAAACTAGCTGGTCCGTTGCAGTCCCCCCGTTGCAGGGGTGGACACAGACTTAAGCAAAAGAGCTTGAAGCTACGCACTGCCGTGACATCTCCTCAAGCACGCAGAGGAACACCTAGCTTGATTTTATTTGTTTTGAGCAAGGTGAGTGTGGGGACAAGACAAGTCTAGGACGTCTCCCCGTGTTTGTGGCTGTTTCTCTTAACCTGGAGGACGTTTCGTCTGTATTAGCTCATCTGTTGTAGATCAGTATTGTTGTGAGCTTTTCTATCCCACGCTAGCTAGCTCACCGTCTCTCAGGGCTCCACAGCGTGTTCCTGACTGGGTTTGTTTCATGTGCTTTGTGTGCAGGATTTGTGTAAGCAGATCTAACTGCTGATTTCCTCCGATTTTTTTTGACTGGGATGACCTTAAAGATCTCAGAAAGCCTTTCTGCCCTGGCAGGTGATTTAGGGTTAAGATTTGAGTTTAGTGTCAAGGTTGGATTTAGGATTAGGATTAAGGATTAAATTAGATTTAAGGGTTGAAGTGTGTCATGTAGTTCTGATGGTTGATGTTAGGGTTAAGCGTTGGAGAATGAACGTAGCCAAGTGCAAACGTGTGTTTTGATCATGTCATGTCAAGTCATCACCAACAGTTCATCTGAAGTCAGATTGTAGATCTGCAGCGGTTTATCCCGATGCTCAAGTGCAGGAGGTGGGGCGGCGTAGCTCAGCGGGTAGAATGGTCAGGTTACAGGTTCGATCCCCGGTCCTGCGGGAAGCGTGTCGAGGTGTCCTTGAGTAAGACACTGAACCCCTAACTGCTCCTTGAGCACCATATGTTGTCAGCTCACTGCTCCTATACAATAGGATGGGTTAAAATGCAGAGAATTTCAAATTTCTCCTTTTGGGACTAATAAAGGAATATAAAATTCTAAAATCCCCCCCCGCGGTGGGTTTGAACCCACAACCTCTGGCTTGTTAGTTCTCGAAGTGCATATTGTACCCTTAAGCTACCACGGCCCCCCTGCTGTAGCTAGAGCTTCCTACTCCAGCATTATGTGCTCTTTAACAATATACCATTTCCTTGGTAATTGACCATCACATGCTTGTAATGGCAAAACAGACAGGTTCAAAGCATTCTTGCATTCAGAAGGTAAAAAAAGTCCCTCACTGCCGACGTGTTTATAGCCCTTTACAATGTCCTTCAGGATTTCCTTGTGTCACCGTGGTTCTGTCATTCCTCTTAACTCACGGTCACGCACCAGTGGTGTCAGATCAACCACCTTTGTCTGCACTACCAGAGTGTGTTCTCATTAAAATTACCCATTCTTGCGCATTTCATGACAAACTCCGAGGAGTTATATTTAGATCCCCGCTGGAACAGGCTGCTACGAAAAGCGTCAGTAACAAGCAAAGTGAGTCGAATGTCTGTGCGTTGTGGTTGAGTTGGATTTGTGTCTGTGTGGTGGTGCCCTGTGTGTATTAGACAGCCAGAGTGGTTTGAGTTCTCTTGCCTCCATAATATATTTTAAGAGATAGTGATCCTATTCTGCAGTGTATGATTAAATACAGCCTAAGTGTATTGTCTGGCCTGGCGGATGGAGTGAATTTCTCCTGCTGTCATATTACAAACCCGAAACTAGACCTTGCTTGGAGAGCTTCTGTACAAAGCTCACAATGAGCATTTTCCTTTGAGGGTGATGCTCATCGGAACACTCTGAATGAGCATAGGGTAACACTCACTGGAGTCCCTTCAGGCGTTTTTTTTTTGGTTTGAGCTATAAAAAAGGGAAGTAGAAGATGAGCTGGGCTCCCGTAGCTCAGTGGTAGAGCGTGCTCATCGGGAAATTACAAGCCAGATGCTGCAGGTTCGATCCAAGCGTGCTGCGTCAGGAAAGGCGTTCAGCCCTAATCCCCTCGGCTCTATCTAAGTCCATGTCCACCCCTACGACATGGGCACTGATCATAACACATAAAATGGGCCTCTCTATTATTATGGGATGGTATAGCTCAGGAGGAAGAGTGATCATCTAGTAATCAGAGGATTGGTGGTTTAATCCCTGGCCCCTGCAGAAAGCATGTTGAAGTGTCCTTGAGCAAGACACTGAGCCCCTAACTCCTCAAGCCCTGTGATAGAATAATGACCTACCCAGGGTGTTTCCCCACTTTTCCCCCAATGAGCACTGGGATAGGCTCCAGCATGACTCCACAACACAACTTCAGATAAGGGGTTGATGATGGATGGGTGGATACCCTTATTATAGTGTCACTAAGTAATTCCACTTTTTGACCCAGGACAGACTTGGCAGAGGAACCCACCACACACATTTCAAACATCTCCACATTTAAACTCTGTTTGGAATTCTCTCCATCCTGTAACTACTTCTTTGCTTTTCTATTATACTAGCATCTACTAAAGTACAAGATGTTATTCTCCTTTGTGTGTTCCAGTTTCATGTATGGCGAGCTCACAGACAAGGACACAAGTGAGAAAGTGCGACTAACGTTTGAGAACTATGAGATGAATTCATTTGAAATACTAATGTACAAGAAAAACAGTAAGTAGCATTGTGAAAGTGTGGGAAAAACATAATTTTCGTCTTCAGATGTAAATGTATTCGGGATCTCTGTAATCTAGAGAACAGCTCAAAGGAAGCCCAGACCATTTCTACTTCATTAGAACTATTAATTGGTTAAAACCTCGACCTGGAAATTCTTCCCCCGGAAAAAAATGTGCTGCATATTTATTTCCACTTGCAGTTGCAGCCTTCGCTTTCCTGAAGGTGTTAGAGAGCATGAAAGTCTCGAAAATCTCAAAATTTCTACGTTTTGCGCAAATTTATTTATTTATTTCAAAAACTATTAATGTTGTTTTTCTTTTTGTTTCAGGGACCCCAGTTTGGTTCTTTGTGAAAATTGCACCGATTCGCAATGAGCAGGAAAAAGTGGTCCTTTTTCTTTGCACATTCAGTGACATCACAGCATTTAAACAGCCCATTGAGGATGATTCCTCCAAAGGTAAGATTCAGCAAATGAAGCTTCTTCTGTATTTATTTATCATCATTATCTTTCAGGAAAGTCAAGTCAATTTTATTTTTATAGCCCATTATCACAAATAAAATATTTGCCTCAGTGGGCTTTACATTAACACTACATCCTGTCATTAGACCCTCACATCAGATAAGGAAAAACTCCCTTAAAACTCCTTTAACAGGGAGAAAAATAGGAAGAAACGTCAGTGAGAGCAACAGAGGAGGGATCTCTCTCCCCAGATGGACAGGAAAAGGATGTCATTTTGACCCTGTCACCCAAATTTACAACTAATGCCATTCATGTTAAAACCTTCTTTAGAATTTTACCATTTTCGTCTTGTGCTTTGAAAATAATGTTAACAGGCTTTTGTCCACACCTCCACCCAGACACAGAGGGTCTGATGACCATCAGCGAGTGTATTTGGTTTGAACAAAAGCATGCATATAAAAGGCTGTTAATGGCACATGGTTGGAAGGCACCTGGTCAAGCAAAAAATATAAAAAGATGCTCAATGACCAGTTACTGAAAATAGCCAAGATACTATGCAAATCAGTATAAAAGGGTGAGTATGAGGCAACAGGCTTTAGAGTCATCACAAATAATTATTCCTCGTAAACATTGATGAGAACTGCAATTGATGCATACAGCAGCAGACCGCTATAGATTTTACAGGCCCTTCGCATTATTGAACAGATTAGGTCAGGTCCCCTCATAAATAGAACTGTAGCTTACGTGGGCCACAAGCATCGATATGGCCCTTGCTGCCTTGATAAGGTGGAAACTGCGGTTTTATTAGAACCCCTTAACAACACTAGACTGAGATTTATGGTACCTTTAGGGATATCATATTTATAGTGAGGTTGCATCCGGGGACCTTGTGTGTTGCACATACTTGGGCCTCTGATTGTTCTGGGCCTTAGATGGTTTTTCTGTTATGGCTTTGCCAACATATTCTTAAGTTGCCATTGACATTAATAAAATGTCCATTCACACACAGCACCAGGAGCTTTGCAGCCCTTAGTGGTCCAGATAATATGCCCTACATGTGCAGTTGTTAATCCAGACATTATTTATTGACGAGAGGTGTGAATCATAACTGTGAGATTATTGATTGATTGATATGATCATATAGAGGTGGTATGGCTCAGAAGGTAGGGCCATCATCTAGTGATAGGAAGATTGATGGTTCAATCCCCAGCTCCTGCTGAAACCATGTTGAAGTGTCCTTGAGCAAGACACTGAACCTCTAACTGCTCAAGCCCTGTGATGGACTGGTGACCTGTCCAGGGGGTTTCCCTGCCTTTTACCCAATGAGGTCTAAGATGGGCTCCAGCATGATTCCGTGACCTGTCTTCGGATAAGCAGTTGATGATGGTTGGATGGAGGATGGATGGATGGATATCGTCATTATCAGATACCAAACTCATTGGTATATGTTAACTATTGACCTATTCTTAATTCTGAGTCCAGATCACGTAAACTTTGTCACCACTGTCCCAGATGGAAAATATGTGGTCGTCAAATTCTTCAAATGTTTCAGAAAACTGCCTGGCATCTGCCTCATCTTGTCATAGATTAAAGACGTGACTTGGTTTATGGTTGTTTTTGTCGTCAGGTTGGGGAAAGTTTGCCCGTCTGACTCGTGCCCTGACTAGCAGTCGTGGGGTACTACAACAGCTGCAGCCTACGGTCCATAAGGGAGAAAATGTCCACAAGCACTCCCGCTTGGCTGAGGTATGGTAATGTTCTTTTCTCTCTCGCTTTTCACGCCATGGTTGCGTTTCTTTATGACAGCTAATTTGTTGGACATCTGTGTATGTTCAACTGCTGCATTCTGCTCAATATGAGAAATGGGTATTTCTGACATTCTGCCTGGAATACTCTAATGGAAGGCCCATTGAAGTCGGAGTTTTGACTATGAGACTTGGAGATGAGTTCACAATGCCATTTCCATACGAGCACTTTTGGTTTTGCCCCGCAGATTTTACTTTTTTGTATGACAGCTCCCTTTAAACAGGATCACAGGCAGATATTAGTGTTGGTTAATTGGGCCTGTAGCTATAGACCACATCCATAGCCTACTCACACTCGTGGCTTCAGCAATTGCTCATCACCGCAACACAGAAGATGAAGAAGCTTTATTTATTTGTCATTTTACATCCATACAACAAAACATGTTCTCTGCATTTAACCCATCCTGTTGTATAGGAGCAGTGATCAGCTGCAGCACCCAGGGAGCAGTTAGTTAGGGGTTCAGTGCCTTGCTCGAGGACACTTTGACATGCTTTTTGCAGGGGCCGGTGATGGAATCAGCGACCACTAGACAACAGCCCTACCTCCTGAGCCACACCGCCCCTGTATAACATGCATCTAACTTGATTTCATCCAGAAGTACATTTATTATTTATTGAAAAGGCAGTTTTTTCAGCATAATAAATAATAGGTTCCATCCCAGACTGTGAAACAATGAGAACGTCTCCTCCTCCTCACCTGATGCCTAGCCCCAAAAATCATCATGACAACCAGACAGCAGATTGTGATTGACAGCTCAATCAGCGAATCAGCTACACAGGGTGATGGTTTTCTTCAGTGTGTGCGTGTGTGCCTTTGTGTGTGTGTGTGTTTGTGCGTGCGTGCGTGTGTGTCATGGGGTTTGCTCTGACAGACTAAGCTACGTCGTGCGCCTCAGCCTATGTGGTTTTATTGTAATGAAGCTTTTGTCAAAGGTTGAATCACAGCAATTTGTTGCCAAAGTTTCTCAGCCCACCGAAGTGTTTCATGTTTTACACACGTTGGATAAAAAGTCGAGCAATTTGTAACGGGTTTACTTTGTTGTTGACCTTAGCGTTAGATCTTTATTGTAAGGT
>OMLC01014109.1:2825-25015 GCA_900302585.1 Regalecus glesne | reverse complement strand
ATATGAAAGTAAATCATTGAGGTAATCCTAATAACAGTTCTTTCCACAGAAAGAGACTGATGATGACTCGCTGAGCTCCAAAAAAGTGAAGGAGCTTTCTGTCATCGATGGCCGTCGAGCTCAAAACTGCAACATCCTTCTGTCACGGTAAAGTGCTATTCATCGAGGCTGTTGAAAGCCATGGTCAAAGTTTCCAGTTAGAAAAACAAAAAAACACTGCACAAGTCACTCTCACAGCAGTGTGAATATTTTAACCTGTTTTTAATCTGTTTTTTTTTAGTATCAAGGTTACTACATTACTGCATTTGTAACTAGCCTCTTCCCTAAAATAAGGAAAAAGAGGAAGGAAGGATTTTAATTCAAATTCGAGATGCCCCTGTTTAAGCAATGCTGAATTGAAATTCATCCATTTACATTTGCCATTAGTGCAGTCTGCAGGGCCACAGTAGATCAGTGGTAGAGCATGTGCTTCAGGAACAGACAAACCACAAGCTCCGGGCTCGAACCGTTTCTAGAGCATCAGGAAGGGCCTCTGGCCTTAATCCCCCAAGCTCCATCTAACTCCATGTCCACCCTCATAATAAGGGGGCTAATCCTGACACGTAAAACAGAACCTCTAATTAGTCATTAGTGCAGTCTGAGGAAGTCGACACCAGGGGAGGGCAGTCTTGCAAGGCTACCTTAGGATGGGCCCCAAGTTGTGCTGATGTGCTCAGTGAAAATACTGTATTGCTCTCTGATGGTTTTAAATCCATGCTGGTGATGCAGGTGTGCCAAGCATATCCCTAGATGTAGCATGCACTGCTGATGGAGTGCAAGTCTCTGAATTCTCCACGTTGAACTTGTAGGCTGAAGCTGACAAATGAGGAGATGAAGAGAGCCATCCTTACCATGGACGAACAGGAAGACTTACCCAAAGATATGCTGGAGCAGGTGTGTCATACAGCACGCAGAAACGGCTAATTCCCAT
Organism: Regalecus glesne; assembly: GCA_900302585.1. Taxonomy (NCBI): domain Eukaryota; kingdom Metazoa; phylum Chordata; class Actinopteri; order Lampriformes; family Regalecidae; genus Regalecus; species Regalecus glesne. The sequence goes on along the minus strand of OMLC01014109.1, from coordinate 24,045 downwards.
GTGTTTCCACATGCTAACAGATGAAATGGCCTTTCAGAGTTAACTAATTGTTCAATTTTTAGTTATATTACTGATCAGCATAGATGTATAAAGTATCATGGTGTTATATGAAGGAATCTAGTTTGAAAATAATTAGGAAAGCGTTCACTCCTCTCATTTCATGCTATTTACGTCGTTTGCAGTAGTGATGAGAGACAGGATGTTAGCATTAGACAGCGTAATAGATGATTCAAGCCAATTCATCTACAATTAAATGACAAGTGTATCACTAGACTGAGCTGATGTTTTCAGCCCTCGTTTCATCTTTAACTCGGTTAAACGGAGTGGAATGGTTGAGGCAATGCATTCGTCTCACATCCTCAGATGCTGAAGTTTGTCCCAGAGAAGAGTGATGTAGACCTCCTGGAAGAGCACAAACACGAGCTGGACCGAATGGCAAAAGCCGACCGCTTCCTCTACGAGATGAGCAGGTACTGTGGTAAAGTGAAAGCATGTTGGACCGGATGGGAGTTCCTCATTTCTTGTCGTGTTCATGCAAGAAAAGCACAAGAGGAGAGATCAATGTCGAATCCACATTATCGTCCCTAAAGGCTTAGATTTGTTCTTACCCCTCTATCTTGAATGTTGAATGCCATTTGTTTGTAATTTGAATCTCCAATCAGCGAGCCTGAGAACCAGACAAACGCATAAATGCCAGAGCAAATGTAAAACATGAGTTCGCAGGTTCGTCTGAGTCTCAGGCTACTAATCAGGAATAACCTCAGAGAGATCAGACGAGGACAGCTGATTTTGAATGTCGTGCACAAAGATGAGAAAAACAAGAGGAAGCTGAAGAGCTGATCTGGCGATGGGTTTACAGTACGACATGCCATCAGAAAAGGGATCTACAGAAATAAAAAAAAACTTCAGTACAGAAATTGATGTATTGCCATTAGAAGTGCTGTTGCTTGTTTTAACTCATCTGCTCTGCCAATAGCATCTATTTTGCACAATCACGGTTATTTTACACGTTTTAAACGTAATTTCCTCCAGTGGGACTAATGAAGGAATATCTTATCTCAGGGCCCTAGTGTCTTTTGATGTTTTCCAATTCTAAAACTAGTCTCCTGTAACAGTCTGTTATTCATGTACAGCAAGTCTGCACCAATTTTATCCCTGGTGAATTTGATGAGGTTTCTGACGTAAATCTTGTGCACCATTAAGGACGGATCTATTCACAAAGTTGATGCACTAGATGCACCAAAGGTCAGACGAGGAGCAAAGGAGAAAACGAGTAGTTTCTCATAGCCAAACAAATCTCAATTTAGCTGTGCGGAGTGGTTGAACTTGGACTAAAACCGGAGGTTGTGCCGGCCTGATTACTTTGACATGACAGCCTCAGGTTGTTGGCCCAGTAAATTGCAGGTCAGCCTGCCTGGAACAATTGCCTTTGTTTCCCTCACCTGATGTACCAGATAAATCCTTCCACCACGTGGGATTATATAAATAGCAGGGGACAATGGCCATCTATGGAAAATATTGTTTTGAAATCGGTGTCCCAACACTGAAAGCTTTTTTTTGGAAAATGGAACAAATGCAGTAATCTTGCCGACATTCAGCTCTAACAGAGAGAAGACCTCATGCTCTGTTTAGTGCAATAATACTCATCAGGAAATGATAGAAGCTGTATTTAACTTGAGACGAACAAATTAATAACATGACTGCAGCATATGTGTAAAGTTAAGATAAAGCTGGTTTAACTGCATTTCTCAAAATAGGCTGTTTGAAATTCAGAGTCCCTAAATTTTTTAGCCCCCACAAATTACAAAATCCACATAGGCCAATAATAGGTGTATGTCATGATGAACAAAACCCTGTTGAACAATAAACTGCACATGAACCAAACCAAAAGACAGTTGGTTTTCTTGGGGTAAAGTGTATTTCTAATGTGATTTATTTCGTTTTACAGTAAAGAGAAATTTAATCTATGTCTCCATGTCTAGTAGGGGCTCTCATTTGTCATCTTTCTCTACATTTATGAATTGTACTGTTTCTAATTTATCGATTTAATCTTTGTTCTTTTTCCTTTTGTCTCTTTGTTCTGGCTCTTTCTGATTCTCATCCAGAATAAACCACTACCAGCAGAGGCTCCAGTCGCTTTACTTCAAGAAAAAATTTGCAGAGAGGATAGCTGAGATCAAACCCAAAGTAGAAGGTGAGGGGAGCAAACGCTCATGCTGATGATTTTTTTTATTTGCATAGGCGTATTTACCCAACGTTATATGGAACTAATGTCTAAAACTCAATGTTCCATAAATCATATGGATTTGATTAATCACATACTTCTACATGGATTTCAGACAAAGCTTCAAAGAAAAGAGCCACCTTTATATAAAAAGGACAACGTCTCAGGATGAAGTCCTTTTTGAAAAATAAGATCCGACATTTGCTCAAGTCTCTTCTGTTTACCTTCCTCTCGTCTCAGCTCTGACCAAAGCCTCGAAGGAGGTCTTGCATAGTAAGAACCTGAAGCAGCTGTTGGAGGTGGTGCTGGCCTTTGGAAACTATATGAACAAGGGTCAGAGAGGCAACGCATATGGCTTCAAGGTGTCTTCACTCAACAAGATCGGCGATACCAAGTCCAGCATTGACAAGTAAGGATCCATTTTCAAGTACCAGTCTTGAAATCTTCCTATCTTTTGGACAGAAAAAAGCACCAACAACACTGAAACCTAAGCTGGAAGCAGACTGGAAGCACTGACAAATGTCCACACTGTCATCCATTTCTACATTCCCCAGACCGCAATAAAATCTCTAGATTTTTAGCGGGGTTTTTTTTATACTGACAGTTTTCTTTTTGCCCTGCGTTTACAGGAACATCACTCTGCTGCACTACCTGATCACCATATTGGAGAAGAAGTACCCCAAAGTCATGAAGTTCCAGGAAGACATACAGTCTGTTCCAGAGGCAGCCAAAGTCAAGTGGGTTAAACTATGGACTCTACTTCCTGATGTTTGACTTTATATATCCCCAAAATTCTAAAATGTTTTAAGTTCACAATTTTCTTTTTCCTATCTTTCATTTCCTTTTATCATCTTTTTTATTGCAGCATGACCGAACTGGAGAAGGACATCAATAACCTGCGTAGCGGCTTGAAAAGTGTCGAGAGCGTAAGCATCGATTTCACGTGACGCTCACATAGTTCTATAATGTCAGGTCTGTAGCCACTAAGCTCCACTCATAATTTACCTTTTCCTCGTCCTCTCCTCTTTTTTTACCTTCCTGTTCTCAGGAGCTAGAATTCCAGAAGAAGCGACCACAGGAGGTCGGTGACAAGTTTGTGTCTGTGGTGAGCCAGTTCATCACCGTGGCAAGCTTCAGCTTCTCTGACGTGGAGGACTCACTCACTGAGGCCAAAGAACTGGTGAGTCTCAACCTCTGCCTGAAGACTTTAAAGCACCAATTACATGCATCTGTGTAAGCATGCAGAGGAACCTGTGGTCACTTTTATACAAGTAGCCTTGACAAAGAAGAGTGGAATGGTGAACTAGCTTTAAAATTTCACCCTTATGAGAGGATCAATTTTGAGAGGTCCGTTTTTACATGTCACAATTAGTCCCTATGTTGTGGGGTTGGATACAGACTTAGGTGGAACATGAGGGATTAAGGATGGATGCCCTTCCTAACGCCTTGCGGTGGGCTCGAACCCACAACATCTGGCTTGCATAATTATGGGTGATTAGATAGTCTGTCTTGGTGTGTGTGTGTGTGTGTGTGTGTGTGTGTGTGTGTGTGAGAGAGAGAGAGAAATGGTTGTAGGGTTAATCACGTCTTCCAGGCAGTAGCCTGGAGGGGATTATACATTTGAGCCTACGTGTGTGTACGTGTCTGTGTCCTGCTAATCTAGCAACCTACTGAACCCATTAGCCTAAAATCATGTCCATAGAACCTCCCGTGGCTGCAGGGATTTAAATCCTTCGAAAAACTCTTTGTCCTCACTGTTTTTGTTGTTGGTCTTCGCTCTCTGGCTCACTGACCAACCCTGCTCTCTGCAGCTGCCTGATCCGAGTCAACCATGCACATGCATGACTCACATCTACGGCTGAGTCAGATCAGGCAGCATCAGTGTCTCGACGGTAACATTATGCAGTTGTGTACGTGTCTTGAACGTAAACAAGTAGTAGTCGATCATACTTCGCAAGCCAGCAAATCATTCACTGCTGATCTCAGCACAAGAGAACTGAAGGAACACTGGATGAACCATGCATAATGTGCCGTAGACTCCGATGTTCAAACTCTCCTATAAAGAAATACAGTTTCAAGAGTAGGATTTATCACAGTCACAGCTGGAATCAATCTCATTAGCTACACTGAAGCACCTCCCATGGCTGAGCTGTTTTCTTACTGTTCTTTTGTGAATGATAGTGAATCCGCAGTGCAACTTTTTGCCTCCATTCATTTCATATCATGAAAACCGTGATGGTTAAAGACATTTAAAGTCTTTTAATAAGGGCTTTGAAATCAAGACAGACTGATCTCTGTCATTTCATGTCAGCCTCGGTTGCCTCCATGCGAGGGTCTCCCAAGGGGGCTACACATCCACAGACTGACAGGCAAAATATTTTTATTGGGTAGATTTTTAGCTTGAGTGTTGCATATTAACCTTTTTTCCATATTTCCATTTCAACTTCTTTTGGCGCAATGCAAACTTTTTATAATGGCAGGAAAAACTCCAGTTTTCTGTCCATGTGCGAGGGTAATTCCCTTAGGTAGGCGAAAAAAGGGTTTGTCGCCAAGTTCGAACACTGAAGGAGACATGATGTTTACAAAAACCCATCCACTCCACCCCCTTGCATCTGTTTTTACATGCATGTTTGACCTGTCATGCTCCCGCTGGGAAGGTTAACAACCATGCTAACACACTGCGTGCTTTCAACTTCCTGCCCCAGCACCACTGGCTGCTTTATTAGTCATCTGGGCTGTTATGGAGTTTGAAAGCTTGAAAGTAGAACTAGGAGTTAAAAGGTTGGGAGTGGGATGGATATTAATTGGTTAAGCATGTCATGGATGTATACCAGCTTCAAGAAAGCCATGAGGTTGCTTATTATAGCCATGGTGTAACAGCTTGGACTAATGTCCAGAAGTGATTAATTCGATCTGAACCCTGTGCTGGAACCACACGCAAGCACCACTGGACGGATCTGAATCCCAACTGCATTGTTTATCCCACATTTCTCCTGAGCCATCTCACTATTTCAAGTTTAAAATGTACGAAGATGGGTGTTTAACAAAGTGTCATTGTCAATTTACAACCTCTCGGTGCGAGCACTGCTAGTACATGTTCCATTGAGATGTAGAACGCCTGTATTCACCCAGCCAGCACCTGGCAACCACTTGTTTCTGGGTAAGATTTGTGTTGCTTGTCTGAGTTAAATTTCAAAGGGTATTGTATCATGCTGCAGACAATGTAAGAAGCTGCAGAGCTTTCCAAAAAGATTTTTGCAAATGGAATTTGTGGCGTGTGAGAGATCCTGTTGGGTTATTGTACTATTTGCCTAAGTGCGATGTGAGCAACTCGCCACATAAGCAAAAAACCTAATCGGCAAATAAGACTTTTTGACTGCATGTATGTGGGGGGGGGTCCTTTTTGTAAAATAACTAAAAGATACCAAACAAAATCAGATCAATGCAGGTAAAAGTTCTTCTTTTGCATTTCTGTCATGCAGAGCTATTGATTGGTGTTGAGCCAGTACAAGCAACAGTGTCATGTGGCCTTCACCATCATTATCATACTTAAACAAAGATATGTGTGTACTGCACATGCACAGAAGATAAAATGTACATCCATCCCTGTGGAGTTTAGATTAAAGATGGGTTTTTTGGGGGGGGGTGTTGCTTAACCATATCGAATGTGTGCGTGTCACACATCCTCACACAGCTTTGAAGGTATATGTTCTCAGCTTGATCTCACATCTGGTTCGTCTCCTTTTTAATTTTCTGTGCTCATGAGGAACGAACACATTGCCTTAATTTTGTCTCTGGCTCCAGTCTCAGCCTAGCTATAATCGGTAGCTGGTCAAATCTAGGTTTACAGGGGCTTCAAAGCATGACCACTGGTAACCTGCTCTAATTTCAAAGACCTAAGACCTAATGAGACTCCTGTAAAGCAGTCAAAAGATTGAGTAAAACATAGTCCTACTGTGTAGCCTTGTAAATCTAATCCGTATCCCCCTCCCTGTTTGTCCTCCTTCTGTGGTCCCCCAGTTCCTGAGGACGGTAAAGCACTTTGGTGAGGATGCCAGTAAGATACAGCCAGATGAGTTCTTTGGCATTTTTGACCAGTTCCTCCAATCATTTAGTGAGGCGCAGCAGGAGAATGAAAACATGCGGAAACGAAAGGAAGAGGAGGAGCGCAGGGCAAGGATGGAGGCTCAGGTACTAAATCCTTTCCTATGTCACATGACAAAACGGCTCACCTGCAACTCTGGCTTTTTTTTGGCTCAGTCACAAACACAGGGCCTCTTTTATTTTCATTTATTCATTTATTGTATTATATTTTGATTTGGAAAAGATATTTTTTTACAAATTAACATGCACATGCTAATGTTGTTTTCCTTTCCCAATTTTCAGTATATGGTACAATAATTTCTGTAGAACAAAAATAATTTAGCAATTATAAGAACCTTAGAGAGTGTTGCTGCTATGATGTACATAAAATAAGTGAATAATCAACATTTAATAGGTCATACAAAGTCTGCTCTTGTTGGGGCTATGAATCTTATTCACTTTTACACGGATTTGATCAAACCTCTGTTTTGGGGTTCTCAACAAATATGTCAATTTCTCCATATTGTACATTTCCAAATTAATTCCATACCAATCATCCACTGTGGGTGGTAATGGAGTCATCCACCTTCTAGTTATTGCTTTTTACTTGCCACCAACAAAGAGCCTCTTTGTCAGTAAACATAACCAATCCAAGATTAATTGAAATTGTGAAATATTTCTGAAATATCAAGTTGATTAGAAGAAACAAATAATACATATGTATCTGCACATTTTAGACTCCATACTTGTCTATGTAAACACAAGTGATCTTACTCTATTGTGCAGCTGAAAGAACAGAGGGACAAGGAACGGAAGGCACGGAAAGCCAAGGCCAACGGCGAGGACGATGGCGGCGAATTTGACGACCTGGTGTCGGCGCTACGATCCGGCGAAGTCTTCGACAAGGACCTGTCCAAAATGAAACGCAATCGCAAGCGCATCAACAACCAGGCCACAGACTCTGGCAGGGAACGACCGGTTACCAAACTCAACTTCTAAGCGGGGGTCGAGATCACTCATCCCATCATGCCAACTCATGCAAGGCTCGCTACTAAGATCAGACTGCTCAGGTCAGAGTCGAGGCTCCCTGTGTCAGACTGATACACACATTCCTGAATCCTCTCTGCTCCATATACATCCATCTCAGCTTATACAAACCATGGTGTCGTCCCACAGCTGCAAAACCTCTGAAAATACATTTTGGACCTTTCATCGCCTGACTTTCTTAATGTCTAATGGAGCAGAAGCCAAAAGATTTTATGGCCTATAGGATGTCTGCAGCCGAGAGAGTGGAGAATCCAACTCGAGTTTGGACGCTGACTGAATTTTTTTCAATGAAACCCTTGTATGAGAGCAGAACGTTGCTCCGTTTGGTTAAGTATCATCCTGCAGCGTAAACGCTGGACAGTTTTCGTTCAGGTCTCTTTGCAACAATAGGAACCATTCTCCTTTGTTTTTCTACAGAGGAATCACACGCACAGAAGGAAATGTGCAGCTAAAAGACTCCCTCCAAGATTGATGCTCGATCCACACGGGGAGATAACTCCATTTAAGATAAACAACAACAAAAGAAACATCAACTCAAGGGGCCATTTTGTATTAGATAATTTCATAGATGTGCGTGTGGGGGGGGCTTTCATCCACCTGATTTATCCTAGAGAGACTTCTAATATCGAGGTTGAATCCAAAGGTCCCCTTAGACACTTGTCTTTCTCTTGCAATGAAAACCATCCAGGACCGAGCCTTTGTGTTGGTTAGATGGAAGTGTTTTTTTTTATTGCAAGTGGTTAGCAAGAGTCCTTTTTTATTCAGCGTTCTTGATATGCAGCATTTATGTATCGGATCCCTGTATGTTTTATGGACTTTTTTCTGTTAAGAGCTGGCCTTAACTCTATTGATATTAATTATTGAGTGGGTACTCTTGAGGCCTGGGCCTAATCTACAATTTCTCAACAAGTGTAGACACTCGTGTCAGATTATACATATATCTCTATATAAGGCGTTTATCACACATGCACACATAGACTCGTAAATTACTATGCTAAATGTCAGTAACACCATTAGCAGTCGATACAATATACAAGCACTTCCCGTTTCGCGGGAGTTCCCTCCTTTTAAAGTTTTATTGGAAAGTTGAAATATGTTACTTGTACACTGACTGGATTTACACTGACAAGACCCCCTCGATTTTAACCCCCGTGTGATCCAAATCTGATGTTCTCTACGAAGAAAGACCATCAGATCTGGACTACATACAGTCTGATTTTTATCGGACCCCCTGTGTAAATCCATTCAGTGTGAGATATCGCCATTGGACTTTTTATAATTTAACTATTGCCTTCCATTGTACGACAACCTGAGGTTAATAAACGGGAGAAACGTTTGTGTGTGTTTAAGAAATAGAATCGTAGACAACCACTTTGTCATTGGGCTTTATTTATTATTTTCTATTGTGGTCCAACATTAGATAATATGCTTTTCTTGTTTAACATCCAAGTCGGCGCCCAGATTTTTTTTTCTCTTTAAAGAGCAACTAAACCCTTTACCAATGTGAGTTTGCTACTATCCAGAGGTGAAAAACCATCTATTTGTGCCTGGCTGATCTTTGGACAAGTGATGTAGCATAGCTGGATAAACACAGCTGCAGCTTATAAAGATAAATCCATTTGATTTAGCTGTGACGACAACCAAGCATTGTTAATGGCCAATAGTTTTGTCAATGCTTGCTCATTGCCACATCAAAATCAAATGAATCTATTTTTTTATGTTATTAGCAGCAGCAGCTGTGTTTATCCTGCCATGCTACAGCATTTGGTGCAAAGATCATTTTGCAGGATTACAGCTCAGCATAAACTGAAGGCTTTAGTTAATCTTTTAGAGTGCCTCGTATTGGCTTTGACATGCAATGAAATTTAGAAAAATATACATCTTTTTATTTGATGATATACAACAAGTTTTTCCACAATCCTCTGGCATTTACAAATAAATGTATTCATTTGAAACTGTAATGAATAAGAGTTGATCACAGGCACCATCGGTAATTAATATTTTTAATCATTGATAACATACTGAGTATTCCCCAGGGGCCTAAAGATTAAGTATAAAAAATGTAGCATTAGTCTTTAAGGGATTAACGTCTCCACATGGGTACAGTCCTATCTTACTATGTCTTTATCTTTCTAGCAGTCTTTGATGCCCTCCTTAACCTGATAACTATGAGGAAAATATGGTGACAATCCCAAAAAGAGGTGAATCCGTTCAACTGGATCAGAAATGTATTCAGAAACGCTTCATCATTCAAACGGGTGACATCTTCAGTCTGAGCTGACTGCCAGAAAACCCCGCCCTTATAAACAACACAGTGATACCATGGAAGAAAAGGCTGGTTTCATATACAAGGTGTTCATTGACTGCACATTCAGTAGTAATGAGTAATATTCACAGAGGGCTGGGGAACATTTGCAATCACACCATAGTAAGAAGACGACAGATGTACTCTCAGGCCCCCACCCCTGTTCAACGATGGTTGTTCCCTCTTTACATAAATGGTCTTAAACCCCCCTTTCTAACCAGCATTCCTCCCCTTCAAGGATGTGAACATCTTCATCCTTGAATGAGTGGCCATTAGCCTGAAGATAGGTGTGGACCCCAGAGTCCTGGCCTGACATGACTCTGCCTGACTGAAACCAGCCTTTCTGTTATGTGGCATCGCTGTACTGTTTATAAGGGTGGGGATGCTGCAGTCAGCTCAGACTGAAGATGTCACCTGTTTGAGTGACAAAACGTCTCCGAATAAACTTCTGATCCAGTTGAACTGATTCACCTTTTTTTGTGATTTCCTTACATGGACTATTGAGCATACATCAAGACACTATTGCTGACAACTGGGCTCTTAGCTCCATCTAGTGGTCATTTGTTGTTGTCCATGATACGCCATAATAACCAGGAGAAATTTACAAGACAGGAGTCAGACATATCACTTAAGATGGACAATTTCTCAGTTTTTCAGATCAGGTAAGTTATGCACAAAACACACATCCTCAAAACTAAACCTCAGCAGCAATATCCGTGTTTGAATTGCACATCTCCAATGGGGTTTAGATAGCGCTGGCCTAAGCCTTTAAGGAGCCATTAACAGAATGGGGGGACCTTGATGCCGCTAATACGCACACCTACTGTAAATACAATATGCCCATCGGTGATTTAGTTAGTTTAGTTGTAGCTTTGTGACATCAATGTCAGCCTGGCATGTTTTTATCCTTCAATGGTTTTTAATCTTTAAAAGTAGCAAACTCACTATAGTGGTCTAGTGTTAATTTGCGCTGTAATATTCAAAGTGGTACAGTACCAAGTGGTGTACTGGATGTGGTGTACTGAAAAGTAACAAAATAAACCAGCAGACAATACATTTGCTGTTCTGTATGATTGACGCTGACATATCGCCAAAAAACAAACTTTTAACTCTCCTTGTGGGACATTTCAAGTGCTCTTGGGGGCCCCGAGCAGCCATTTAAGTTTGTTTATAAATTGGGCTGGCCCCGGGTTTAAAAACCTTTTCCCCTTCCCTTTAAGAAGCCCTCATTTCTCACTTTATGAAAATCTCAACAATTCACATTTTGCAGAGGATACCATTTGGACCAACCCATAAACCAAAATGCGATTTCTGACATCTGAATTTACTTAAGGGTGACAATCTATGTCACACAAAAAGATTGTGATACTTTATTTATTTTGCTGATTAATAATAATAATAGTAATAATAATAGTTCCCTTATCAGTCCCACAAGAGGAAATTTGCAATTCTCTGCATTTGACCGATCCTATTGTATAGGAGCAGTGAGCAGCCACCATATGGTGCTCGGAGAACTACTGGGGTTCAGTGTCTTGCTCAAGGACACCTCAACACACTTTCCGAAGGATTGAACCGCTAATCTTCCGATTACTAGATGACCGCCCTACCTCCTGAGCTATACCGTCCCTTTGATATATCACTGTTTGAAATTAAATCTCCTCGCTGCATTGAATGTTTTAAGATATACAGAGCTGTACTTTATTTAAAATAAGATTTTTTCTTTAGATTGGGCTATTTTCAGACTATTCGGCATCTGTTGAAGTATGCGGCACTAATTTCAACCTTTAAAACGTAACACAACGTATGGGAAATGCAGTCTTTGCAATTGTATTAACTAGAGACATTGTTGTGAAGAATCACTGGCACCCTTAATGAAGGAAAGTGAAAGATTAAATTAAAAAAAACTTAAAAGAGTCTTAGTAAAATGAATCCCTTTGATTCATCTCAATGTGAAGCAAATTGTCTCATTTAGAGAAATATCCAACAGGCTTCTGGATTTAATTAGGGACAATTTGGAAGTCTCAACTCATTATAAAATCTTACACTAGGAAGGCAGGTTAGGGTTAGGGTTAGGGTTAGGGTTCATAAAAAATTAAACCTCTTCTCCCCCTTGTCCAAAATATTACCTCATATGAGTAAGTAGTTTTTTGGAGAGAATAAAAGCTATAGTTACTGTTCATTTGAGTAGAAACCCATCGGTGAGCTTGTCATCACTCTCTTGGACAAAGCGGGATACCCCAGTATAGAAAGCTCTGCCAGCAACCTCCACAGTCACAGCCTTGAAGTCTCCACACATGGTCTCCTAAACAGAGGGAAATGGAAAGAAGACAGTTCCTCAGTGAACGCAAGATTCATTACAGCATAGAGTAGATGGTACAAAAACACAGAGGCCGTTATTACAGATACGTTCTAAGAAATGTTGCTCTTTAACTATCACATTTAAACCAACAGTCATCCATCTTCATTTGATGTCTTTTGAAGAGGTACACCAAGTCTGTATTACCGGATGGCCCCATTCCATCAGGGGTTGAAGCCCAGCTCTTGATGTTGAACCGTATGCTAGGCACTTAAAATGGGGCAATCTATTAAAGAAATTCAAACTGATTCCAGCTTTATTCCACATTTTTTCTCTGCAGACATTAACTACGATTTTCCATGGCTGAGGACAAAAGGGGTGGACATGCTGCTTAGTCTCTGGTCATGCACTAATTGCACCGGGGAGTAAAAGAACAGAATTAGGCTGTTGATACACCGTTACAGCAAACGGTTTTCCATTATTGAGTGGGACCAACATTCGACTAAATTCTAGTTAGCACTCACAATGTGGACTCTGTTTGAATCTCAGTAACGCCTGACTGGGCTTTTCCTGAGCATAACAGTTGTTGGAGCATGTCTGGGATGATGCACCGAATTCAGTCAAAGCCTGCAAGTCTCCAGGGGGAATAGCTGAAGATGATGACACATTTTGTGCTTGTGAGATGAACAGCACTAATATGATGTGATGCCTGTACAGAATCCTAAAAAATGTTCAGAAAGTTCACAGACACAAGGCATCTGCATCTCCTATTCATGGTGTCGGCTCAGGTCGATGTTAAGATGGCATGGCACTCCAGCTGTATGATAGTTTTTATGTTCAGAGATAAGGAATTGAGTGTCTAAAGCCACATCAATCACATACTTGACTGTGTTCACATTTTAATACAGACCCAACAGCCCAAAGCAGCGATTGCTCGGGTTTAAAAGGAAACAAAGGGGTCGTTGAGAAAGACACTGAACCCCCTAAGTGCTCAACCCCTATGATGGAATGTTGACTTATCCAGGGTGTTTCCCCCCCTTTTGCCTAATGAATGCTGGGATACGCTCCACCATAACTCTGTGATCCAACTTTGGATGGATTGATTTACATGCATACAAAAAGATTTGTTCTATACATTTAACCCATCCTACAGTATATGAGTAGTGAGCCGCTGGAGTGCCCGGGGAGCATTTAGGGGTTCAGTATCTTGCTCAAGAACATTTCGACACACTTTCTGCAGGAGAGCAAATCCCCAATCCACAGATTAATAAATGACCACCCTACTTTCTGACCCATGCTGCCCAACTAACTGCATCTGCATCTGATAACTGCATCTGCTCTGATTAACTTCTGTGCATTTTCTTGAGACAGCTAAACGCCTTTGTCAATTGTGAGAGTATGATTACATTGTTACCTCCACAGCTTTTCCTGTGAACTGGGACCCTGTAGCCCCACTCTGAAAGGTCCTGGTCTGGTTAAGGCCAATGAGGCCTTTGTGATATTGAAGAGCCACGCGAGCTGTAACACCAGAGCCTGTCGGGCTTCTGTCCACCTGCATCAGGGTGAAATATAACACATTTAAATGGTCACATTATGTGATAGAATGTTCCCTTTTCTGGCTGTAGTTTGAAAGTTTACATTTTGATGCAAACATAAAGTGAGAGAACATGTGGTGTGTGTTCTACATTTTTACCTTTAAAAGAGCTACAAAAATAATTCTAGACATCTGAAAGTCATGTCTAATGCTAAAGGAGATTCTTTAAATTTCTCTTTAAAAACCTAAAACACACTTCTCGAGCCAAGTCACCCACTGGACTACAATTGGGAATCGAAATAAACTCATTCTGATATTCTATTAAATTAATTGAACCATAAGTAAGTGGCATGATTTGCATAGCTGAATACTTTCAAAATTAAGTCTTAAACAAATCCAGCTGACTTGAGGGTTGTTAAAGTATCCGGAAATCTAGAATAAGCTCATTTAATGCAAACTGACAGCATGGTGAAAGACGGTAATGTACCTGGGCTTCAGCAAACACACAGATATTAGCAGTGGGATCAGAGGAATAGGCGTCTTTTCCGTCTGTGAGGATGGTGCCATAGAGGAAAGCTAGGTCATCACTGGTCGGATGGTGAAGTTTCACCTACACAGGGACATTGAATAACAAAGCAAATGTCAAATATATTTGTTAGTGGTGTATCTCATTATCTTTGGTCCTATGGGATTGATGGCACAGTCTGAATTCTTAATTGTGTACTTCCTGGATAGTATATATATATATATAGATATCAAAACACAAACTCTTAACATGTGTTGCAGCCAGACCTCCATAGATCAGATGAGCCAAAGTAACAGTAAATGAAAACATCTGTTCACCTAAATGTTAAATAAAAGAAGTACGTCAGTTTCTGGTGTCATGGCCACTGAACACTAGCATCCTTCGATACACCCCTATTGCTGCTGTCAAATAAGCATAAAAGTAGCCTTTTGCATCACATTGTGTCATAGTCCGATTTCATTTTCAGGAGGTACTTTTTGGAAAAGGTATTTTGTTTTGGGAAATATGAAAAATAAATGACTCAATTCAGAGGTTCTTGGCTCCTTAAGGGTGAATTCAATGAGTCATTTAAAGATGTTAATAGTGCTGACTGCATCGAGAGATCCACTTTTACATGGCACGAATAGTCCACACGTTGTGCGTGTGCAAACAGACATAGATGAAGCATGGGGGATTAAGGCCAGATGCTCTGTGGTGGGTTCAAACCTGCAACATCTGGCTCATTAGTTCCCAAAGTATATGCTCTACTGCTGAGTAATCGCGACCAACCATGTTGATTAAATAATGAAGAGGTATTTGAATTGCCTACTTGAGATTTCACAGCGGTGGTCACTGCCGTTGCTGCATCCACTAGATCCCGAGTCCTGGACTTGGTCACATCCAGGCCAAATCTCTGGGCGCTCACAAAGGCATAAAAAGCTCCTCCGTAGCTTATGTCAACCAAAATATCACCAAATCCTTCCACCTTTATGGTCAAGTCTGAAAATAATAATAATAATAGGAACTGTGTGACTCAGTTCCACATCCTGAGAGTACTCTGGTAATGCTGGGTTAACAGAAATATTATTATTTTTTAAAACTAAAAGGTATGTTTTATCATGTATAACTTTAACTATATGTCCTATGCTGATACAACAGGATGTGATTCAAAGTATTTTTTTTAGTAGTAAATAAGGGGGCAGCCTACCTGTAGCAAAAGCGAATGCTGGTACACTGCGAAACCTCACCCCTCCTGTTTTACCATTGGAATATTCCACAAAAGCCTTGACTAAACCACAGGGGCAGTGTATGTTCACCGGGGTCTCTGGTGACTGTGGCTCTTTGATGAGTTTGTAGTCAACAGCAAAGCGCCCAAGCGCGACGACTGCATGTCCACACATGGTGCTGTACCCCTCATTGTGCATGAAGAGCACCCCCAAATCAGCCTCAGGTATCTCGCTGTCCACAATCAGTGCACCATACATGTCATAGTGACCCCGTGGTTCATACATCAGCACCTTTCTCAGGTGGTCAAGATGTTCTTTGACATAGCGGCGCTTGGCCAGCACGGTGTTCCCTTGTACCTCTGGGTATCCACTGAGGATGATGCGCAAGGGCTCTCCTCCTGTGTGCATATCCATCACAGACAGCTCCTCTCCATCATGTGGTGGTAGCTGTAGTTCCATCTTGATGCAATACAGAGCATTGTAAGTCAAATTAATTAACAACAAAAAAAAGATCATCATTTCTCTATTCAAGCGGCACAAAAATTCTTCATATAATTTGGGGTATGTGCAGTAACACATTTTTAAACTTTTCTGCCAGGGATTACAGGTTAAGTAGTCTGCTTTGAGTATCGTGGTGTCTGAATAGAATGAGCCTTATACATTCCTATCATGTTTTCACTACATTTTATACAGTCGAATTTCAAATAAGAGAGAACATAAATAGCTTAGGTGGCCACATCTCAACTCATTCCAGTGACAGCATTAGCTGCCATTGCATTAAATCACATGATCTTTTTTGTGAAGTTGAAGTTATGAACGAGAATAGCTGGGTAGAACCACTTGGGCTGGATAAAAATTGAAGCATTGTGAGCTTATGCCGTTATTATTATTTTCCAGACCTTACCTTTTTTTTCCTTTTGAATATTTCAAATGACTTTTATACAATTATCTTTTTATCATATCATTTTAACTTTTCCTGCCCAAACTATTATGTACTCAACAGAAAGGAATTTCTTTGGGGACGTGTCACGTCAAAACGGTTGAAAAGGTAAATCTGGGGAGAAAGGTATGATAGTTTTTTTTTTCTATTTGATGAAGAAAACTATTCCATTGGCCGTCAACGTCTATCTTCAGAGACAGAAGATATATGTACTTAGGCAGCGAGATTCAAATTCATAGCAATATCACCTGTGTTTAAAAGCCCGTGGGCTTGTAATTTCCTATTTATTGCCATTTCAGCACACTTTAAAATACAAGACCCAACACTATTCTTCAACTATAGAATGAATATTTTATCCCTTAATTCATGAATGAATGGATTTTTCTTGACCTTTGCTGCAACTCAGGCACGTTTTATTTCATTCTTCCGTCTACTCTACACAGTTAGATAAAACGAGAATAAGTTAGTTCTACCCAAATTAGACATTACTATATAGATTGAAACGCAAAATATAAATGTAATGCTTATCAAAAAACTACTTTGTGATGAAACAAACACGCATGCATTTACTAACTATTGACAGCATTTGACATTAGTCATCACAACAAATGGTATCGCCACCTTTAGGCTTAAAACACACACATGATCCAGCGAATCGGCTTTGGCGTTGATCCCTGAATATAAAAATCACCCAAGTTATAGTCATTTAACCGTCAGAGGACTTTAGAATTGCGTTTACCTTAAACCGAGACGTCTACGCTAGCTATCTCCAAGACAAGCCAATAGGAAAAGACCCTTCCCGGAAGTGATGTCACTCTGGCAGATTACTGGTCCTAAACTACACACATGTGCGGAATTGCTCTTCGTTTGTGTTGCTTATGTGTGTGTGTACACATCATACATATAACATTTGCACTCACAGCATTGTAGGACAGTCAAATCAAATATTCACCAATCCTTTGTGAATAGTACTCATCACCACTGAATGAGCAGTCAATGAACAACTTGCACATGAAACCAGCATTTTGGTTTCATTCACTTGTACCTCAACAGTAGAAAAAGCAAGTTCATAGAATAAATTCTGTTCTGACAGGTGGCATAGAGAAGAGAAACTGTAAAGTAGCCTAGTGTATTTGCAATGTTAGTATCATACAAATTAAACGCCAATAACAGTAGCAATCAAATTTAATCTCCTTGGAGAGTGGATGATAAGGTCAATATGTGAAGTTAAGTTAAGTTATGGGTTAAACAATACAGAAAGAAAGGTCCAGTTCATGCATTTATTGCATGATGACACACTTTTAACAAATTTCTCCTATGAATAGGATAAGGAATTTCTTATCTTATTTTGTCACAAAATTAACTATTTCCCAGATACTGTATTGGTTACCATGGTCCTTAAATTTATGTAGAGATGCAGGAAATGGAATTCAAATTCCTTTTTTCTGGGGAATGACCTTAAGACCTCTCTTTTATTGTGCCCCCCCCTTCTCATGATAAGGTTACACTAAATTATAACTGAAGTACTCAATACGTCATTTACATGCGACAAGCAGAGTAGGAGTGAAAAGATGGCACCCTTCACCACCACAAGGGTGTGAACATGAGGGATACATATGATACATAGACAGACTGACAGGCAAGACTTACCTTGTCATACGTGTTTGTGTCGGATGTTGAACAAGTGGAGCTCGGTGGTCCAGCGTAACAGCAAATGTGCCCCCCTGCTCAGAAGAACTCGTTCTGTTTGTGCTCCACGGTGGTGGATGCTGCAGTGCGTAACTGCCCATATGTCCACCATACAGCGGCCTCCTACAAGGACACATACGCTAAACTACAGCAATACGGTTTAATTGGTTTAAACTTGACGTGGCTGGTTCACCAAAACCTTCTCTGCTAACCAAATTCGATCTTTCGATCTCCGCCGATACACAACTCCGTTTATGACCAGTAACTTTCCAAAACGATGTCACCTGGCACAGGTGAACAGGTGTGGCGGAAGTGACACTTACAGCAATGCATTCTGGTACGTGTAGGCGTTGAGGGAAAGGCTCTGTTAACAGGACTCCTCTGTACGAACTCCTCTGTCAGCATAGTATGCAGAGAAGACTTTTGATAGCAAATACACAAAACCATCAGCAAAATGTTGCTGTAAGATAAGCCTTTGAGTCGCTCATATACAGGCTGCCCGATGATCGAAAGTGGAAGACTGGATGAACAACGCATTGACATTTTCTGGCTGTCTGGTAGCTATCTATTTACCAATAGAATACCTAAATATCAATATCACGTTGCCTTATGCTGTCTGAGTCTAGACACCGGAGATCTTGACTGGAAATCAGATTTACAAATATTAAAGATGATCACAAAAGACAATCAAGGGGAAAGTTAGGATGGAAAATGAAAACTAACAACTTAACAGTGGAACATTTGATGGGTTCATATTCATTATTTGTAGAGCCCACTTCTTTTTTCTTGTGCACATAAAAATTGAGACAAAGCACCAGGTTTAGGCAGGCATTTTCTTAATAATTTATTCAATTATTGATACAGTGTTTAGATACATGCAAAGTTACACCCCTTCATTATAAAAGAGTTGAGGATGGATGACAATCTCAACCTTACATCCTTACAGTTCTTAAAAACATCAAGGATGAATCATGGCAACACGGGAAACTGGTACGAATCATTATCGGGGACCCCCAACGGCCTTCAAGCTTGTTCACATTTCCTTTTGTTCAACCTCAGTGCAAATTTTACCTGAGCAGTACCTGTTAGTGGGTCAAGGTTCGAAAAAGACAAACTAAAAAATCAGATTTGTTGTGAGTGTAAAAATGTACCTGAGCGAAAGGAAAAGCAACAAAAAAACACGATACGAGAATATGATAGATGAAAATTGTCGATATGACTCATTCCTGAGTTTAAACATTTTTTTTAGATTAGTTGAAAGCAGTAAACTTTTATCATACTAAAATACTCATCTTGTGAAAAATTAATATTCTTGCAAGCAAATATCCAGATGATTAAACAAAACAAAAAAACGTCCTTTCTAGTAATGCATGTCTTTCATGGTACTTCTAGTTCTCATCCCTGCTTTACATGCATAATGAAATAATGTAAAACTGTTAAGATACTGGCATACATGCTCTGTAACTGCCCTGCGACCTTTTCATTGGAATTTGTCCTGTTGTTTTTTACTTATTATTCACATTGATAAATGACAGAGGTCAGGATTCAAGTAGTCGTACATAGCACCTTGAAATGTATAATAAGTCTATTTTCTGTACAGTTCTTTGACCTGAAGTCATGTTGCTTTGGAACTGGTGGAAGTGACTCCCCTCATGATAGATTCAACAAGTGAGACGCTTTGACGCTTTGGCCAGTGGTTACCACAACTACACGTAAGTGACTAATGATTCTGACTCATTTATCCTGGCAGATGAGGAGATTCCTCCTCCGCCACTAGCTTCAAGCAAACCACCTGCTGTCTGAATAAAATGACTAATAAAGCAATGTCTTAAGTACAAGACCTCTCAGCTCAGAGATAAATGCAACTCTCCCTGATCTCATCAATCTGAGGTCGAATGAGATTGAGAAGTTGGTAGGTGAAAATCCACAAAAAAATTCTGAGCTCCTACAAGAGGATAGAGGTAGCCTATGCTGATCTCAAAAATTGTGAAGGAGAGAGTCTCAAGAGGCGTGTGGGAGGTGGGAGAACAATTAGATGAGTTTGAGACCTACATCAGATGGTGGAACTTGGTAGTTTTACGGAGTGTCTGAATCGTCAAACGAAAAACACAATGTGTGCCTAGATATAATCAAGCTGTGCTAGTGAGCTAAATTCATGGAAGTTATCGATTTTGTCCCCCCCGTTTGTGATATTCATGGACAGGATCTCGAGGTGTAGTCGTGGGGAGAGAGGTTGCAGTTCAGTGAGCTGAGGATTGCATCACTGCTATTTGCATATGATGCGGTCCTGAGCACATCATCTGTCAGTGACCTTCAGTGCAGGTAGGACTAGCAGATGCTCTTTCAATAGAACATATACAGGAAATGTTATTATTTTGAAGGAGGGACTCTTTTAAGGCACACATTCAATCATCTGTCAGTTTACACTGCAGTTAACAGTTATTATTCTTAGGTGGTCTTATTGGCAGCTTAATTTTAGTGAGCAGCGCTACATTAGATCTCTGTCTCTGGCTAGCCTAGCGGAATGAGATAAGGGGAGATATGTATTGAAAAAAAGGAGAGAATGGAGACATCAGTGTTAAAATGCAAGTGTTGAGTACTCTCAGAAAACAAAAAAGTCCACATTCTTAACTGTTTCTGCTTTCTGTAAGAAGACCATTTGACCAGTCCCAAAAGGTGGAGGCTTGAATTGACCCACAAACCTCTTAAATCAAACACTATTTAAAAAAATCCCTGGGCTGTTGCAGTGCTGAGGTAACATGACTAAAGTATTTCTGCATGCAGTCATTTGCATAATACAAGCATTTCTTTGGCAGGCCAGAATCCAGCTGGACATGCAAATTACTATTTACATTTTATAATGTTTCAAAATTGTTTTTCTAAACAGTTGACTGTGTGTGTGCCTTCAAAATGGCCCATCATCTCGCTCTGGTGAAACCGGCCCGGGGACACCGAAGAAGTCCTGGCTCTTGCTTTTTGCCTTTGAGGGTGAAGTCTGTGGCAGTGATAGCCTCCTTTTCACTGACAGCAACCTTAGGATCTGACTCACCTGAGACTCGAGCACTGAAAGTCTGCCACTTAGTATCTGAATGTCCCCCTTCAGCTCCAGCTTGGCCGCGTGCAGCGTCACCTGCAGCAGTGCTTCCTCGGACACTGGCTGTACAAAGGAATGTTTGAGCGAGGCCTCGGTTCCAACCACAGGGTTTTGTTCAAACGGGCTCCTCTCCAGTGGGCTCCTTTCCAAAGGACTTCGCTCGAACGGGCTGCGTGGATCCCCGGCCCGGTCGATGCGTAGATCACTCTTTGTAATGCCGCTGTCACATGAGTCGGTTTTGTGTAGGGCACTCGTCCCCTCCCCTCCCTCCCCTGCC
>OMLC01013979.1:9178-35984 GCA_900302585.1 Regalecus glesne | reverse complement strand
GTGAGTGTGCCCCCCCTGTGTGCCACCCAAGCTTTCTTCATCTCTTTTTCAATTTTCTAATTGCTGGGTTTTCATTAAAGCCACACAGCAGTGACATCGAGTCAATTAAAAGCTTAGAAGCTGGCAGAGTCTTCGTCTGTATTTTTGGGGTGTTATTGCCGGAGAATGCTTTACCCACGGTGCTCTTACGATTTCAGATGTATCAGCAAGGCACCTCACTCCTTCATGAATAAGAGATGCAAAGTTCTGCGTTGGATGCTATATTGGGAAGCCCCTTGGCGTATTGGGGTGGTTTGTAATAAGGGCTTTGCAGTGCCATCTATCTGCCCTGCTTTTGTATCCATTGTGTATTTATGAGCCATTATCCTGTTGTCCAGAGTTGGGAACTGGCACACATTTCTTCTAAATGGTGCTGTTCAATTGCATATCTGTTCTCCCTCAACATACCAGTCAAGTTAGTTTTATTTGTATAGCCGATTATCACAAATTACAAATGCGCCTCAGTAGCTTTACATTAACACAACATTCTGTCCTTAGACCCTCATATCATATATGGGAAAAACTCTTAAAAACCTTTAACAGGGAGGAAAACGGGAAGAAACTTCAGGGAGAGCCACAGAGGAGGGATTTCTCTCCGAAGACAGACAGACGCGCAGTGATTTTATTTATAAAAAAACAAAAAACACAATTTACCGAATACAACACAGAGAGGTTAACATAAGTATAATGGAATTACGAGACGCATCTAAAATAATTATAATCTCCTTTAATGAAACGGTGCATATTAACAAACTTTTAGAATGTAAATATGCCAGATTTAGCTTCCAGGCTACTTCTTGTTATTTTTTAAAACATTTATTTTAGATTCCATTAGCAGTCCCACAAGGGGAAATTAACGGGTTCATATTTGCAATCTGCATTTTAACGCATCTTGTTGTATAGGAGCAGTGGGCAGCCACCATATGGATCTTGGGGAGCAATTAAGGGTTCAGTCTCTTATTCAAGGACACATTGACATGCTTTCCGCTGGACTGGGGATCGAACCTATAATCTTTTGATTGCCCGACAGCCGCTTTACCCACTGAGCTATGCCACCCCAAGACTGTCAAGTGTCGTTGAGCGATACACTAAAACTCCGATTAGTCAAGCCCTTAGATGGAATGGCTACCCATCAAGGGTGTCTCCCTGCCCCAGTGCCAATGAGCACTGGGATAGGCTCCAGCATGACCGCATGCCCTGACCTGACCCCTGACAAATGGCTGACGATGGATGAATGATAAACTTTTAAAAGGCCACAGTTGCTCAGTGGCAGAGCAAACACACCAGGGAACAACAAACCAGATGTTGCAAGCCCAACCCACCAAAGTGCACTTGGAGGGGCACCCAGGAGTCTCCCAGGACACATTCTTCCTCATTAGTTCCCAAAATACCACAGCTACCATGACCTTTGTTCACTCTTATCTTTTTCAGATATATTTTTTTGCTATATCTCTTAATAGTCCGATTGTTATTTTGTCAGTTATATTGTGCGTCTGTGGATGGTTACGGACGCATGTTCCGTCTGCTCTGGATTCAGGGGTTCATGGCTCTAATCATTCACTATATACATGTCTCATATCCTCCTTCTTCTCTCCCCCTTCGGCTCTCTCATTTATTTATTGTCTCCAAACAACGCCACACACCGTGTTTCAAAGCCTTTTACGTCATGCCTTCTTTTAATAGCCTGGTGGTGTTTTTGGCTCATGCTTCTAATGACGTGTTTGGCGTCCTGTCGAATAATACACCGAGGAGTCTTTGGTAGAGCTCAGCTCCGGCTATGCGGCACTCTGCACTGGAATCCGCAGCTATGAGACAATTACAATTAGGGCCTGGCCTTTGAAGTGCTTCATTACTAAGTGGGCTAAGTCAGAGGAGACTATCTGTGAGTGAGGTTCCAAATTACCTCAAAGTTGAAGAAAAATCAAACGGTGCTACGTAAAACTATGCAAGTTGCATGAAGCTCTCTGCATTCCAGGCACTGCTTTCTGTCTGAGAGAATAACTCCCGTTGGTGTGGACTCGGGGCTTTGCAACTCTGCAGGTGTTTTACATGCACCTCCCAGCTATATGACACACTGAAGGAAAGGACAAATCCGCAAAAGTGCGACATGACCTCAAAATTGAGATGTTTGGGAATTTACCCATATAAATCACAATAAGGTCAATAAGTCCATGTGGACACAGATCTATTTGGCCAGCAGTATTTAGAACTTACCTCATTTAGTCAATCTGGGTTTATGCAATGCTTTTAGAACTCATTGAGAATGGAACTTAATGTAATTGGTGATTACCTTTCTGATGTAGTCAAGTGGCAATACGTCCCCTGTTTAATTGTCTGTTTCATTTCTATTGAGTCTTCAAGGCTTACTATTCAGATGTTCTCGACCCCATCCCATATGTGCACCACATGGTAAATGGACTGATTTTTATATAGCGTCTCTAGTCTAGCGACCATTCAAAGCACTTTACATCATATACTTCACATTTACTGAGCTTGGGGGATTAAGGCTAGATGGCCTTCCTGACACCCACAGTGGGATCCACTACACCAGACATGGAGGCGCAGGCTCTACCGCTGAGCTACACCACACCGCACACTACTGATACCGCTAATCCTTTTTTTTTAACCTGGAGACCCTGCTGAATGACCTGAATGTGCCTCTTGATTAGGACAGAGCTGTGATGAAAATGGTGCTGAAAACAAACAAGTTGATGTGCCATGCTTCATATTGTCAAGTCTAATGAGAGAAGTCCGTTTTATCTGTCATGATTAATTTCCGTGTTGAGAGGGTGGATGCAGACTTTGATGGAATTTGGTGGATTATGGCCAGACGTTCTTCCTGCCACTGGTTGGTTCAAACCTGCAGCCTCTGGCTCCTCAGTGCCTGAAGTGCACTCTACCACTCTACCACATCCAGGATTTGAACTTTGGACCTCTCGCGCACTCACAGAGATCCTACCCCTAGAATACACAATTTACCTGATTTAGAAATGCTGAACATAATTATATCGTCCAGAACAGTCTGCCATAGTGCCTTTGGATGGTCAGAGAGAAACCAGTAGTTCCCCGTTGTGGTACTGTGTGGGTGCAGCACGGTCCCAGCTGTCAGAAGAATAAATATCTCTGAAAGGGAGAGAATCACTATTTAATCATTACAATAATTGTCTGTTGATCGTAACACAAGCCCCAACAACACTGAAATTGCAGTGGCCATAATATTGCATATCAATCAATACCACTGTAGTGTGGTTTAAAGATGTTGGGCTTAGAAAAGAGGCTCAGGTTAATGTCCAGCTGTTGTTCTTGAACTGAACATATTAAGAAAGCACAACAAACACAATTGTAATAGCTTTTTGTTATGCTAAATGAAAGCTAATTTTGTATTTCACTGTTGATGCTAAATGCACTGCGGAGGAGGTTAAGTTATCCAGGGTGCATAATATGGATTCACAAAACCCAGTTTCAGTAACCATGTCATGTGAGTCAGGGAATTGGAAGCTACAGCACTTTTATTACATTTAAAATTAGATGTGAGCACGTATCGAATTACTACAGTTAAAATTTGCATAATGGAGTTTACTTTACCCTGAGGTACGACAGCTAGCTTCATCAGCACGCTTGCTAGCACCGGGTCTGTGTTGCAGCGATGCCTTGTTCCCTGGTGTACCCGGTCTGTTGCTGAGCTACCCTGGCCCCTTCAAAGTTCACCATCCATCCATCCATCATGAGAGTGGGCTCCAGGGTTGGGTTGCAGGGTCATGCCGGAGCCTATCCCAGAACAGGACAAAGGGTGGGAAAACACCCCGGAAGGGATTGCTGTTCCACCTCTGGGCTTGAACAGTTGGGGCTTCGATCTCTTGCTCAAGGACTTTGTGACACATTCTTCACATATCCTCCATTTCCATTATACTGTTTTCCTACAAAATTAACATTTTAATGTTCTTCTCCTAACATCTCATTCAGATAATCATCATATGGCATAAAATCGGAGTGTGAAATATTAGCCGTAGATTTACGAGCTGTGCATATCTCACTTTTTCAAAATGGAGGAGTCTGTTTTGCAAAGCAACCTTAAAAAATTCCAGAAAACCTCTTCATCCGCCAAAACACGCACCTGATAAACACTGCTCCAATTGTTGATTAAGAACAGCGTTTACTCTTCTGAGAGGTGGTGAACACCACACGAATGTAAATACATAGGAACCGACACCGAGTGGGCTGTGCTTCTGCAAGCAACATTGTCATTAAATGTATAGCCATCTATACAATACAATACAATACAGTCATTTAGCAGACGCTTTTATCCAAAGCGACGTGGTAAGTTGTAAATATTGAACAGTGTTTTATATAACATGATTAACTCTTTACTTGAAATTGATGCTGGATTTCAGCACTAGATATTTCATAAATTGTGAGGGGAAATTACTGTTAGCCGTCACCTACGAGCTGGTGTTGGTCAAATGATGGACTGCAATTCATGCATGTCTCAGGTAGTGGTTACTAAAGAAAGTTTATACCGATTGTACCTTCACATAGTGTTAAGCTGCTGCAGGAGCTAAGCTGTCACAGTACCTGAACTTCCATCAAGTCTGTCCGTGTGTGAGCTGAGGAGTTGGCTTTCTCAGTTAAACGGGGTATGGGAGGCTCCATAGCTCTCTCTCTCTCCCTCTCTCTTTCTCTCTCTCTCTCTATCTCTCTCTCTCTCTCTCTCTCTCTCTCTCGCTCTCTCTCTCTGTCTTTCTTTCACTCTCTCTTGCTTTGATTTGGAATGTTGAGTGATCTGTGGGAGTAAATGTTAATGGGCTCATTTTTATATTGCACTTTTCTTTTCTAGCAACCGCTCAAAGCACTTTTAACGTATGCCTCATATTTACCGAGCATGGGGGATTAAGGCCGGATATCATTTTCCTGACACTATGCGGTGGGATTGAACTCTCTATGCCAACTTGGAGGAGAGCGCTCTACCGCTGAGCAACCGTGGCTCTAAGCGATGAGGAGTGACAGTTGAGATTATGGAACATTTTGCCATTTAAAGTCAATGAGTGTTTAGTTTTGGTTTTTTTTAAAGGAAAAAAGCTTTAAAAATCCCAAATAAACAAGTTGCCAAAATTAACACAGATGGAAAACAAGCACTGAGAGACATATGAGACAGCTCATTTATTAATGTTCCAACACGGTGTCGGTGTCTGAAGCGGTGAGATGTAGTGATGGGAATTCCAGCTTCTTAGTGAGCCAGATCATTTGGCTCGGCTCAGCAATAAGGACCGGCTCTCTTGGCTCGCAATGGTCTCTTCATTTAGTACCATTCCTGGCTTTTTTTAATTCAGCCAAATGCTGCATTAGTTTGACTGGTGATCCATATCTGAGCACATGTATCACTGAAATTATTCAATATGATTAAATGGAGAGGTCCATTTTTACATGTCACAAGTTGTCCCCACATTGTGGGGGTAGAGGTGGATTTAGATGGAGTTTGGCGGATTAAATGACTGATGAACAGTTGTTAGAATTTGGAGATGATGAGTTGGGAGGCATTTATTTTTATTTTTTTGGCATTCAATGTAAAGCACTTTGAGTGGTTGCTAGATTAGAAAAGTGCCGTGTAATAAAAAGTCCACCTACCTTTTGCCATTGTTATGATATATAGTGAGGTGGTTTACAGACTGTTGGCAGTCAGAGTTGCCGTCTTTGAGGTATGCAAGGATGTCTGTGTTGTCTGCATATCTTAGATGCAAGGTAGCAGGATGGGCTCCAGCAGTCTTTGTAAAGGGTGTCGAGAAACGAGCTGAGCACACAGCCTTGAGGTGTGTTGGTACTGATGAGTGTAGTGTGTGGCAGCATGTTATCACTGCGTACTGCTCGTGGTATATGACTGAGAACATTTTGAATCTAGGGTATTGGTGGGCGATCATACTGTAACAGACTGGAGGTTTCGGATTATCCGTTGCTGTCTGATTAATTTTGAGGCGGAGCTGAAATCAATGTGTCCACTGGAACGGTCTAAACGGGACTAGTGTCAGTTATCTGGTCACACTGTGCCCAGCGGCACAACTGAAAATGTAAGCTTAGCTAGCTTATGGGGCAAAGTTGAAAAATGTTGGTTTTAGCAAGGTGTTAGGGATGGAGGCGGAGGGTGTTTGCGTGTGGGGGCCTTTAATGCCCAGTGCCCGACACGAGAGCCACTCATCAATTCAAATATAATCACACCGTTGTCCTCACCTGTGCATAAAATGAGCCCTTCTCTTCTTCAGTTTCATTGAACAGAAAATGGGGAAAGGATTGCACACATAAGGTGGATCAATTCCCATCCGAGGGAAAGAGGATATAGGGAGCTGGAAATGGGGTTTATCATCTTCAGGTCCATTAATAATGGCCTGCGATATCTACTGTACAGATTTTATGTGACACTTTCATTAATGCCCTTGGTGCTCTCGAATGATTTATTGAACTGTGTTTTGTTGTGCAAGCTGTGTTTCCGAGTTCAGGAAGTACTGACTTTGAATATTAGCATGTGCATTTTTTTCACCTCTGTTGTGGTGGTGACCTAAAGTTCACCTGTTATGGTCCTAATGGATATAAATTGTTGGAAACTTTGCTCACCCTTGGCTGTTTCTAAAATTTAACTTGTGAATTAATAAATATGCTTTTATATTCTACTCGGAGGCTATTTTTATGTCGCAATGAGTGCCTATATTGTGGGGGTGGGCATAGATAGACCTTAGGGATTCAAGCTAGATGCCCTTCCTGACACTCCGCTGTGGGCCCAAACCCGCTACCTCTGGCTCATCAGTTCCCGAAGTGTGTATTCTACCACTGAGCTACCGTGGCCTAGTCTGTAACTTAAATTGCATCAATACTTGCATTGCAAACTATTTCAATGTTCTCTTTATACGCTTTGTACGAGGAGTGAGGCACTGTTTGCAGAAGGCTTCCAGGCTAGCCCCAGTAGGGTCTGATCAGGGGAGATGGATCAAAGTCAAGCAAAGATGGAGGGGCAAATATGGTGAAGAAAGACAAATGTGCTGACAAAACAGATTTCCTGTCTAAAATAATTATAAAGGACATGAGAGGAAGGATAAGAAGTGTGTTGCATTCTCACCGGACCAACTCCAGACTCAGCATAAAAGTTTATCAGAACAAACAGACTCAAACTGCCACGGTCAACATAAGAAGATATAGATTTTAATATCTATAAACATTTTGTACGGTTCTTTGATGATAACTTATTGAACAATCAAACTATGTCAAAAAGAGGAGATGGCTAGGCATACAGTAAGAAGAGGAAAGACGATGATGTTGAGAAATTGTGCATTGTTTTGCGAATAAAGGTTCATAAAGTTTATCATGAAAAAATATGTTTACAAAGTAACATGAAAAGCCAAAAATTGAAATTATATTGAAAAACCACTTGAACCTAAATGTTCCCCCACCCCGGACAGGGGGAGCAAGAAAACCCTGTTATCATTGTTGATGTTACTGGTATGTTTTTTTTCTCCATGATAATACAGTAAATGATTAATATCAGCACTGCAGTGACTCCGCTCACTTTTCTTTTTCATGGTACAGTATACATCATTGTTCCAAACACCACCTTGTTATTAGATTTGAGGGAGACACAAAAGCTCCAGATTTACAGGAAGATGTTCCGCAGCTGTCCCGCCGTCTGTCCATCTGTATTATGCTGCATCCCCTCGATAATTCAGAACCGATTGTCTTGTTCTCACATCCCCCACTTCCATCAACAACAGCATCAGTCAATAGAAATGGGCAGATTACAGCACTTTCCACAAGTTCCCTGTATGGCCTTGCTTGGTTGATGATGTCTCTTTTTTTTGTTGAATCGTTTATCACAGAAGTCATTTAAAGTACACACATTTATTTCAAGTCTCGTTGGT
Organism: Regalecus glesne; assembly: GCA_900302585.1. Taxonomy (NCBI): domain Eukaryota; kingdom Metazoa; phylum Chordata; class Actinopteri; order Lampriformes; family Regalecidae; genus Regalecus; species Regalecus glesne. The sequence continues at coordinate 28,050 of OMLC01013979.1, read as the reverse complement.
CTGCTGTAATCCTTTTAATGTTGAGTGGTCAAGAAATTGAAATACCTTCCTCGTGTTCCCAATCAGGATCCATGATGAGGAGTCATCAGTTCAGCTTTACACATCCCCAGTGGGGAAAATTAGAAAGTTCCGTTTGACCCTTAACCCCATGAGGCCCCCCCTCTACTGCTTACCCTGCAGCAAGAACCCGCCCATAGGTCCTTTTGTGTCTAGAACGAAATCAAATAAACAACATTCGACACAAGATATAGACGAACCCTTTTGATATTCACAGCTTGATCTTGTTGTTCCAAGCAAATGTTAATAGCAGGTATCAATACTTTCTCACTTCCGCATGGACAATTAGCAGCTTAGTATTCAGATGTGCAGGAGGAGAGGAATGGCATGATGGAGACTAGCACACGACCTTGTTGAGATCCTGTAACAATCAGAAAACACTGTTGGGTAAGCAGAGGGTTTACGACATCAACCTGAAATACCAACAGACGATATGGCTACTGTTGTGTTATGCAGTGTTTGGGGAGACGGGTTGAACTGAAAATGCTCTGAGGGTAGTTGTGTCAATAAATTTCCTATCTACCGATTGGAGCTCAGCACATTCCGAGGGCTGATACTGAGCAGTGAGCATGGCTCTATTCAGCTGCTCATAGATTATCTTTCCGTTATGAGAAATAAGTCCACACCGTTGTTTGGCTGTTTTGTTGACAAAGGAATGTAATAGAAAATTACATTTGGCAAAACAATGCAAAAAAAAATCAAGATAGGGGAGATATTAGGACTTATTCCTTTAAGGGTTTATCCATTTCGCATTTGTACCCTCTTGATAAGGACGTACAAATACAACTGGAAATTGAACCCATGTGTAAGTTTTCGCCCAAAGTTTGAGCTTATCCAATAACTTGATAACCCTTCTCCTCCCCTCAGTTATGGTACAAGTTATTATATCTCTCCCTCTCTCTCACGATCTTTTTCTCTCTCTCTTTCTCTTTCTCTCTCTCTCTCATGTTTTTTGTCTATTTGAGCTTCAGTCGAGCAAACAACAGAATCTTAACAAAGTGAAGATGCCCAGACATGTTGAGATTAAATCATAATGGCATAGGTGGCAGTGCAAGCTTGGTCTGTATTTCCCATTTTTCTTTTCGTGACTCTGTCCCTCAGACAGCGCTGAGTCTCTCTGTCATAGGTACTCAATGCTTGGAGTTGTATCTCAGTTTAAACCGTACAGCTCCCAACATAACATTTTACATACAATCACACACGCATATACAAAATGGACACACGTAGGCCTTGCAGTACAGGAGTAAGAGGGTCTGAGGACTGTTAATTGCATTTATCTATCCCCTTTTTTTGGTCAACGGACAATGAAGTCAAAATGTATGGCCATCATGGTCCCCAAGAGGGTGTTAAGGTAGAGTAAGGACCGGGGTATGGTTGCCCTGTTGTTGGCTTGCTGAACCCCACTAGGGGGACGAACAGTGGTCCGGGGAGTACACTTGTGCTTCCTCCTTGTTATGGTGCCATCAGGTGATGTGTGGTCATACTTTCCACCGTCTGTGAAATCCGGGGAGGAGTTATCCTTGTCTGTCATGACCTCCTTTGAATGATGTACTTCATTATCTGCCTTCCCCTTGCTACCCCTAATGCGAGGCTTTGTGCAGTTTCGAGAACGACCAGGCCTCAGGGGGTGCACTGTGCGGTTCTGTCCACCAGACTCCACACTACCATTCATTGATGGATTCACTGTGCCAGACAGATTGTTGGTCTTGCTCTGGGCTCTGGATTCAGAGTTGGGCACGAGTGGAGAACAGTTTGGGAAGTCTTCCTTGCGTAGCAGCTTTAGGTCCTTCCCAACTAGGTCCGGTGGTGCCTGGCAACCCACGGAGGAAGTAGAACCTCTAAAGCGCTTTAGCCACTCCCATAGTGACAAGGCCTTGCAGTCACATGCCCAGGGGTTGTCATTTAGGCGCAGGTATTCCAGGGCTGGCAACAGGTCCAAGCACTGTCCTGACAGCTCTACCAGGGAGTTGTTGAACAGGTAGAGGGTTGTGAGGCGTTTCAGGTCATGGAAGGCCAAACGGTCGATCCACTGCAATTGATTTTGGTGCAGAAGAAGGCGGTCCAGGGCCCTCAGGCCTCTGAAGGTGTTCTGGTGGAGGCTCCACAGACGGTTCCCATGTAGAAACAAGTGGCTTAAGTTGTGGAGGTCCCCAAAGGTGTCATCCTGCAGGAACTTAAGGTGGTTATCCTGGGAATTGCACAAGAAAAGGATTGAATTGGAAAACATTTCTTCACTTCATCCATATTTTATTCAGACATTCTTTGATATTCTTCAGGAAAATTCCACATTATGTTCTGAGGTTTTCCCCTTCAATTTGAGCATCCCTCATATATAAAAGGACAGTTCCATTTCTAATGTTTTTAATGTGTCCTGCTTAGAATCGAGACCAACTCCTTGGTAACTTTTGTACACTTTTGTGTGCAGTTGGATTGTAAGTTGAACAGTGAATTTAGCCTTGCTTAGCTCAATTTATGAATGTCTATGGAAATAATAAAAAACTCTCAGAAGAAGGGAAATGCACTTTTCCTGAAGCCGGTTGTTTAAAGCTTATTACCTTTTATTACCTCTGGGGGACTCCCCACAGTAGGTGGGTAATCAGTATACTGTTAACAATATGAAATCAATATATCTGCTTTCTATGGCAGACGGCTCACTGTTGAATGTACCTTTAAATTGCACCCCCAGACATGAAAAGGGTATCCACGAGTTTGTCTGATTCTAAGCAGCATGTACTAAAAACCCCAGAAACCAAGCTATCCCTTTAAATTCCTTGCATGTGGAAGCCAATCAACAAGGCTTGGTTTGACAAATCTTAGTCTTTCAACAACTTACTATTATAATTTATAGTATTACTTTTATTGGACTCATAAAATAATGGCTTGACATATTTTAATAATGCTAAGTAAGTCTGCTGCATAGCATTATTACAACACCTTCTGATGCAATGTGTCTTTTGGTGGTAAAATTCAAAAAATCTAGCTATTCTACTCAGGAAATCTCCTTATACCTGAAGGTAAAGATACTGCAGATTTCTGAGGCCCTGGAAGATATTACTAGGCAGGGCGCTGAGTCCGCAGTGGTACAGATGCAATGCATGGAGCCGTCCCAACCCGTGGAAGGTGTCTGCGGCCAGGGAGCGTAGGTGGCGGTTATCCCCCAGGTCCAGCTCCTCCAGCAAGGTGAAGCCGTGGAAGGTGGAGGGCTCAATGTAGGTGATGTTGTTGGAGTAAATCCAGAGTGTGACCGTGGTGGCGCTGAAGTGGCCACGCAGCAGCCGGTGGATTTTGTTGTTCTGCAGGAAGATGCGCTCGCTGTCCGGCGGGATGCCTTCAGGGACGGATAGAAAGTTGTGGGCTTGGCAGGAGACTGTGCTTGGGCCAGTGTAGCAGATACAATGGCGAGGGCAGGACCAGGATAGTTCTAGTCCACAGAGAACCAGCAGGAACTCCAGCCCACAGCCTGCAGTAGGTGTGTGGATGCCATAGACGTAGACGTACAAACACACATATGGAGGGGAGAATGATTGAAAGGAGAAGGAAGAGAAAATCACAAACAGACTCAAAGGCTACAATAACACCCACAAAGAAGGGAAATAAAAGAGGATATAAAGCTGAATCAGCGGAGGAAAGGAAGAGGATTATTTTTTTAAATAGATGTGTTGAAGTTCAGAGGATCTGGTAAAGGGAACAGAGACACGTTAAGCTAAATCCAGTATAAAAAAAAGACAACTAACACTACATAGATGGCATGGAGAGGTAAAAACTGACAGGAAAAGTGAGACACTGAGGAAGTGGAGGGCTGCACAGCGAATACCACTATAAGAGGGATTATAAGAGAAAAGCCAACAGAGAACTTCTAGTCCATTGGATGACTCCTTGAAGAAGGGGCACACCAGTTGCTTTGTGCTGATCCCTGTTTTTTTCCCCTTTCTCCCAAACACAAGTGACATCGTTCATCTAAGGGACTGGACTTGTGCCCCACTATGTGATACAAATGCGGACATTGCTTTGGCGTTTTTTTAGGGCTTAGCAGTTTTCAAGTCTTAAATCCCCTGTTCCCCAAGTGTCTTTCCCTTTTAGGCCTGTGCTGAATACTCGATTGAGGCGAGCAAACAATAACACCTGGTCCACTGAGTCATCAGGATATGTGTGAGGCTGATTGGATCCCCAGTGCAAGATCCCTCTTGGCTTCCACACACAGATACACACACATGTAAAACACTTCCTCATGGAAGTTAACAACACAGTGCTCAACAAGCAAGGAGTGAAATAATCCAGTAACTCAGGTGACCTCCTCCAATCTTAGACAGGCACATGCTTATTCCCCACCCCACTTTATCATCAGCTGCCGAGTGAGCCCAATGACTAATATAGCATATACATCCATCTATCCATCATCAACTGCTTATCCAAAGCCAGGTCATGGAAATACATTTATCTCTCCACCTGTAGTGTGTGTGTGTGTGTGTGTGTGTGTGCGCGTGCGCACACATGGAATGTTTGCTGTATATAGTATGTACTTGCATACATACGTAACGTACATACACACACACACATATATATATATTCCAAATGTTCCACATTCCCTGGGGACGTCTGCTGTTATCTGGGTCCATCGACACCATTTTGCAGAGACCGAGATCATTACGTTTGAGTTGTTAAATGGGGCATGCGATGCTCATTACAGTAGTCGTAAGCTTCTCTGAGGCAATCAGCCTTCTTGCTTACTGGTGACATGATTCCCTAGATCCTTGAGTCAGGAGCTGCGACTTATCCACAGTTTTATCTTGCAGGGGCAGAACTCCCGTCTCATGATGAAAGGCAAACAGTAAATGGACTTGGTCTTATGTAGCGCTTTTCTAGGCTAATGACCACTCGAAGTGCTTTACGATGATTACCTCACATTCACCGAGCTACACGGCAGGATACGAACCAGCAATGCCTGAGTTCTAGGTGTGCACCCTACCCACTGAGCCCATCTGACAACCACTGGCCTCGTCCTACCCAGTTTGTTATTAAAGGTGTTTGTAAAGGTGCCATTTGCCGTTGCTTATCGATACACTTCTGTTACTCTGGGGCTCGGGGAGGAGGAATATGGCTCTTGAGCAGGACAGGTGTAATTATCTGAATACGTTCCCTCCCCAAACTGGGACCTTCTGTTTCTGTCTCCACTGACCTTTGGTGCTAATTCTCTCTGACGGGCTACCATGCAGGAGCGCTGAGCTGCGTGTGTTACCTGAGCAGGAGCTACTGGGCTCCACTGTAATCCTGCTTAACCCTTGCTGCTGGGCAACAATGGAAATATCATGCTTCCTCCCAAATCGCAAAAACTAAATGTATGCTGGGTACGAGGTGATTATTCACAGCTGAACAACTGTCACAAGGGTTTTGTGTGTGTGTGTGTGTGTGTGAAATTATATTTATAAATGTGAATGTGAGATGGTTTATTTTTAATAACTTTGGCCTCGTATAGCATCTCAGAGAGAAAACGTCCTTTTAAGTTGTAACTTTTTCTCTTGAGTCACACATACATACAAGGACATTCATCCCTGATTCAAAGCCATCATGAAAGTCAAGCTACTGTATGTTTGTCACTGACAAGCAGCCAAGGCCCATCTCTCTCTCTCTCTCTCTCTCTCTCTCTCTCTCTCTCTCGATGTTTGTCTGTCTTCATGTGCCCGTCTCTCGATCTCTCCTTTGCTCTCATCTTTTGCCTCATCCCATTATATTAACATAGAATTGCAGATGGCATGATATCTACTCTCTAGGTAAACAAGTGAAGGCTTTTTTTTGCATCACCCTCAGGAAATGAAGGTTTGAATTCATGAGGCCGCTAGCCAGAAAAAGATGAGGTAAATTACCCACTCAGTTTGTGTAAGGAACATTTGCAATAGGCCATTACCAGAAACACAGCTTTGTATTCACCGTCGGACACTTTTCCAGGTGAATGACAGTCATCTTCAGTCTCGGCCCTTACTGTTGACGGCAAGCGATGGAGATGTTTTTATTCTCACCGTCGGTCACACAGTTCTAATTCGAAACAAAATTAACCCTTCTCGCTGCAACAACTGTGCCGCAAAAGCCTTCATTTTTTCAAGCCCTTTAAAACTGAAAACAAAAAAAACCAGTCTTTTCAATCAAAGATCACCTTGGCAGACTCACAAGCAGCAGGTTTGACAATGCATACAGTAGATTTTTTCACTCCTGTAATAATTATTATTAAGGGGTCCAGGCGCAATTCCCATCAGCACGGTGCTCCATATGTCTCTTTAATAGAATTTAGCATCAGACTCTTGGTGGGGAAACCATCAGAGTGACTGAGAGAAATGGAGCGATAAGGAAACCAAGCAAATGAGAATGTATAGATCCTTGGTTAGAGTGAAACAATTTAAATCAGTGAGTCTTGAGGCTAATCATGCCTGACATGTGAGGGTGCTTGTTTCTCTCCTCAGGTTGATAGGATGAAGTAATGGATTCTTCGCCCAGCTTTTGTCTGTTCCTATTGAATTACTGCTTTATACTTCTCTCTTGTATCTCTATTTGCTGAAAAAACAGCTTTTCTATCAGAGCAGCTAACGCACAGAGCATGACTGGACTGCAGTAAGACTTTCAGTAACACGGAGCAGTCACCCGTGCAGTACACGTATGCATACGTAGAGTAGATGAATCAGGGCGGTCGTCATCGAATGGTACCAACCGAGCATTACAACAGCAGCATAGAGATACATAAGAAGCACAACAGATTTCCTCAAGTTAAGAAGCCCACCCACCCATCTGCAGGGGCAGTTGTAGTTGACGTTTGGATAACATAGAGGTGTTTTATTTACCACATGACCAAGGTTGGTGGAAATTTCTCTCTCCGTTTAACCCATTCTATTGTATAGGAGTAGTGAGCACAGCTATAACGCAGCACTTGGGGATCTGTGGGGGTTCAGTGTCTTGCTCAAGGACAGCTTGCCATGCTTTCTGCAGGGTCCTGTGAGCAAACCACCTTTCTATAGTTACTAGATGGCTGCCCTACCTCCTGAGCTATGCCGCCCTCATATGTGGCCTTATATGGCAGAAGCCAACTAGCTTAGCAGTCAGCAAGAGTTCCCTGGTTGAATTTCCTCTGCCCTTTAAAAGAGGGGGGGCATATAGAAAATTGTTAAAAGTAAAAAAGCATAGAATGCAGCCATCTTCCTGTCAGCCTTCGTTTTAATAGAACACTGTCAGACATGAAGCGGAGGATTCAGTATGGTCTGAACATAAACCTCCAGGTTCTCACCCGAGTGCTGCGTAGATTGACGGGAAAGCAGTGCACCTCCACCCCTCCCTAGCTTTCAGCGGCACGCGTAGGCATGACTGCTGTTGCTCATGGAAGTGCCGACACTTTTGTGAGCGACGGATAGATAAAATGGATTGCCCTTGGAGGCCTCCCAGTTCACATATACCAACTCAGTCATCTCCTTACCCCATGCCATCAGCTGAAAACACAGAGCTCCCTCGCTTTGTCAACACAGACATGCTTAAACACACTTACGCCCCCACACACACAGAAGCTGGCGTCTTAACCAAAGGAACAAAGTTGGCGTAGTCTTGCTAATGTTCAGAAATGAACGAGGCAACCCCTGACTGTATTTCAGTCCTGTTGAAGGATCTCATGAAATGACAGAATGGCTTTTAACAACACGATATAAAATGTCTGTGTGGGATTGAAGGCCCGGTGAAGAAGCAATGAATTATTGTGTCGCATAACCACATTGTGCACTCACACAATGAGCTATTCAGCTCAGATTGTATTATATAAATAGCTTTGGACACAATACAGCGTATATATGCCAATGACGTCTGTTAGAATTTGGAACTACGAAGGGGGAGGCTCTCGAAGAGAGACGATGTGTTTTTGGAAAGGGAGAATCACTGCTATTTTTACTGTTCTGGGCTGTGTATTAATACTGTCATCGCAAGTCTCTCCCCTCCCTCGCCTCCCTCTCTTTCCCGGGCCCCCTCGTCCTCCCTCATTGCAGAAGACAGATGCAACTGATGGCTTGTTACGGGAAGGAGTGATTAAATAGCCTGCGTCAGGAGATGACGTTTGACCTGACAAGCCCCAATAGTCACATAACTCCTTTCCCCCTTTCAGGGACAAAGGAGGAAATAGATAAATAAACGAATGAAATGGGAAGGCTTAGGATCCCTGGAGAGAAAATGAGAAGTGACCGTGAAGAATATCAATGAAACATGGTTCATACTGGATTTGCCCTCATGAATAACACATTTCTGCTAATAGGATGGAAATGGTTGGTCTGTGGAGCTGTATTACCCTGTCTGCCATTAGACTGGACAAACTCAATTTCCTGTGTCTCTCCCAGGGTCCACTGATAAGAACCATTATATTTGCCCTCCCACTATTGGCTGCTCATAAAGAAACATCTTGGCCAGCGCTTCACGTAAAAGGTGTTTAGTCATTATAAATGGTGGTCTGCGCCCCACTAATGACAGAAAGAGAAGATACTTTGGCTATTGATTGAATAAGCTACTTTTTTGCAGGGCTCATGGCCTAAAATTTGGGTAAGGAATAGTGAACCTTTGTGTCAGCGGCGTGTAGAGCTGTAAGGATGACTTGCCTTGTCCAGGTGAGACATAACAGGGTGATGCACGCAGAGTCACCAGAGCACGTCTATCATTGCAACTCATTCAAGAACTAATCATTTAAATAAAGAAAATGAATTACAATAAACATGCAACGCCTTTCAGTAAAAAGAAGTATGGCGTATGTGTGTATGGCGTTTTATATCTATAGTGGATAAACAAGAGACTAACACAACGCTAGTGCTACTGTATGATCTGTCATATTCCCATAGCTCACGAGGTAGGGTGGTCATCTAGTAATTGGAAGATCACTGGTTTGATCGGCTGCTGGCAGTGTGCTGAAGTGTCCTTGAGCCAGACACCGAACCCCTAACGACTCCCTGAGCGATCCCTGATCCTACACAATAGGAAGGGTTAAATTTAGAGAATGTGTCATATGGCAAATAAGTTACTTCCATAAATCACCGAATACACATTTTTGTGACCACCAGATGATGCCAAATCCACCCAAACTGAAGAAATTAGGAATGAGCACTTTTAGATTGTTGGTTTTTTTGGGGGGTGTTTTACCCTTATTACAGTAAAATCAATGGTAATGTAGCATGTGAAGGTCATAGGGAAAATGTTCAGCATTCTAGTAATGTCTGGTCTACTATCCCTATTCGTGCTTTTTCATATTTCTTTGAGTGCGAGCTTTTTCGGTCTTTGTAAAATTGGAACGCCTGTGTGCAGTTAAACTCTGAATATTAACTGTATCTGCGTTCTGTTCATATCCTGCTGCCAGGGCTAATTTCAGTACATGCACTCTGCTTGTTGATTAAAAAAATCTGACCATGGCTCTTATTTGTTAGCTTTATTTCATAGGATCAAAGCCTCCCCCCTTCGCTCCTCTGATAGCATCACTAGTAAGGTGGCGGGGACGAGTACAGCAATCAGGGAAGCTGAGCAACAGAGCCCTGACTGTCCAGGATGGTGTTGTCTGTGAGGTACAGTGGGCCAGCAAGTCGCTCTTTGTTATTGATATCTGTGTTGGACACTGGTGTGTTTTATACTTCATGGCCCCTGATGTGAGTGGCAGTGACTGATCAATCAGGTGGTCCTGCCAGTTGATCGCCTCGGACTCGCAGTTTTGGGGGAACAACGTGAGCAAGGGGTTCAAAGTTGGAGTGGGAACTGGCAATGGAGGCGGAGAGATGGGGAAAGGAGGAGATGTAAAACACTGGAAAATCATGACGTAGGTCTCTATCAGTTGAATTGCAGACATATGCAGCTGAGACTACACGAGAGTCAATGAACGTTACTTCTCAATATAGAAAAAAGGCACACGTCAAGTGCAAATGTGCAGAGGAGGGAACACGGAGAGAGAAAAGGCAGAGCTGACGTGAGTGACAGCAACGTTTTCCTGGTAGGGGGAATCAGACGCCCTAAAAATAAGTCCTCCAAACAAGCTCCGCCATAAGCAGCATGTAAGGAATAGAGAGGAGAGTTGTGAAAAGTGCTTGGGTGAAGAAAGCTCCTTTGCAACCGAGACAGAATTTAAAAGACTATAAGGCCATGCAAAGGAGGGCATCGAAGCTATTAGCAGATGTCAACAGCTACGATTTAATTCATTGGCATGAATGGATGCATAATATAAGCTAATTTATATGAGTTTGCAGATTCATTTCTGTTTTAAGGTCTCTTGTATTTGATAATTTTGTGGAGCTCTGTTAATGAAATTTAGTAGATCATAGTGTTAACAGAGAGGTCTGTATTTACAAATCACCATTAGTCCCCATGTTGTGGGGGGTTGAGACTGACTTGGATTGAGCTAGGGGGATTAAGGCTGGATGCCCTTCATGACACTCTGTAGTGGGTTTGAACATGCAACGTCTGGCTCATCAGTTCCTGAAGTATGCCCTCTAGCACTGAGCTACCATGGCCCCCAAAGATCCATGATGTTGATGGTCCATTTTAATTTTTCAGGGATCAAGGACACAGAGCAGAATCGTGTCCATCCATCAATCCATCATACACTGAAATCAGGTGGCAGAGTCATGCTGGACCCTATCCCAGCGCTCATTGGGCGAAAGGCAGGGGAACACCATAAATAAATAAATAATCCATTGACAGGTCACCATTCCATCACAGGGATTGAGCAGTTTGGGGCTCAGTGTCTTGCTCAAGGACACTTCGACCAGCTTTCTAAATGAATCGGGGATCAAACCAACAATTTGCTGATTACTAGATGACCACCTTACCTCCTGAGCTACGCCACCCCTACAAAATGAAAACTATATCATAAAATTTCAAATGTCAGCGGTACTGTAACATCAATTCTAGCTCTAAATCACTGGAGGTACGTTCTCCCAGCCCACAAGCACGAATAGCTCTAGGTAGAAAGGAGCTTCTGCCTTGATCAGATTTCAAAATGAGAACCCTATACTGTCTAACTAATGGTAGAATCTCAAACTCTGCATAAAGGGGATGAGAACGAGAGTATAGCTAAATTAAAAAGGAAGAGGACAATTCTGCTCAAGCCCTGGGATGAAGTGCTGACCGGTCCTCGATGTGCCCTCACCTTTCGTCCAATGAGCACTGGGATAGACTCCAGCATGACCCCGAGACCCGTGTTTGAAAAGCAGTTGACAGTAGGTGGATGGATGGATGGAAAACAGTCAAGGAATAGGCCAATCGGAAAGTATCAAGGACGAAACCGAAGCGAGGAAAATACAATAATAACTGGTTATCAGATAGATTGGAGATTGTGGTTTCATAGAACAAGCATCACCAGGTTTAGAGTTGAACAAGGTGAGTGATGCAGAACACACAGTGTGAGGATGCACCCGGACACGTACCTGACACACATGAACACATACATGCAGGCAGACATACGAGTCAAGGCAAAAATCAGCGAACAGCAACATTTATTCACTATGACAGCACAGGGCTAAATGAGTCAAATAGATTGTGTTGCCTGTGGCAGTAAGTGTCACAAAGGCTGAGCTAAAATAATGGTTCTGCTAAACTTCCATAAATCAACCAAAGTATGTCCATATATCACTCGTGTATCTTCTTTTAACGTGATACAAGGCATATGTAATGTAATGTTCACTGCTTTCAGGGCTAATAATGATCTTTCAGGGTACACTGTATAATTCTAGGGAGGGGAAGACTCACGGTGCAGAGGGACGGAATTGCAGTCTGTTGGTGGCATAGCTGTCCGTCTGATAGCAAGGCTAAGTGGTCCCTAGTTTTTCATTGATCTGTCAGCTCATCCTAAACAATAATACAACTCGTTCTCAGCATCGTCCTTGATGGTTTAACACTTCATGGAAAACAGTCATTACACCATTATCTGTCTGTCTGTGGGTCCATCTATCACATTATATATACGTTTGAAAAACACCCCATTAGATTACATAACACTGAGCAGTCTGGTGGAATGTATTCTCTGCGTTTAACCCGTCCTGTTGTATAGCAGCACTGAGCACAACCACTTGCCATGCTTAGGGATCAATTAGTGGCTCACTTTCTTGCTCAAAAACACCTTGACAAATGTTTTGCAGGGGCTGAGGTTTGAACCGCCAATCTCTGATTACTAGGTGGCTTCACTCAGGGCGGTTGTCCTGTAATTGAACAACCAATCATTGACTCATGTTATTGTTGACATCCAAGTTGGCTACGGTAGCCCCAGATGGTTTTGTGGATGCTAAAGTTACACCAACAGGTTCTTCGCCTGTATCAGTGGCACTAACATTAGCTTGCTGCTCCCAGCCTGCGTTAAGTGGGAACTGACTTTGGAAACTCTGTTTTGGCTCTGTTCATGTTCTCTTTGCCTTGCCCTTTTGTTGCCAGCCCAACAACGGCCGACAGAGCAAAGCAGGCAAGCAAGAACAGAAACAGGTGAGCCTCTGGTAGGGCTCCCTGGGTATGTATTGTCCCCATTACCCCCTATGCATCTTATTTAGAGCCATTATGAATTACCAGGAGAAGGGGTGGCCGGGATAGGTTAGTGGTAGAGCGCATGCATCAGGAAATGAGAAGCCGGGTGTCACAGGTTCAATCCCACCGTGGAACACCGGGAAGGACATCTGGCTAAGGTCTATCTAGGCCTGTGTCCACCCCCACAAGGCGGGGACTAGTCGTGACATGTGACAAGGGACCTTTATGAATCCCCCAGAGACCTTATACAGAGAGGACAGAAAAGAGTGCTGATTGCTTGTGAGACATGCCGAGGCTCAAGGAAAAGTCCCAGTTCTCCAAAGAGTAAAATGTAGAAGTGTTGGTACTGTATACCGGTGATTACTACAAGTGGATTGAAATGCTTGGTTGATTTTATAGATATTGATGATATCTATTCCTCCACTAAGAAGTCACAGGTTCCATTCCCCATGACAGCAAAGGTCTGCATAGTTCGCATCTGTAAGACGGAGTTTTTATACCTTGCAGAACTTAAGCTTATTTTACTTTATTATGATCCCCATTAGCTATTGCCCTAGGCAACACTTACTCCTCTTTGGGTCCGCAGGAAGGGTAGCTGAGAGTACGGAAGTCAGGGCGCAAATCAGCCCTCTGACCTCCCTCTGGATGATGTAGGAGCAAAGAACATTTTTCTGAAGGGCTTAATAAAGAAGCAAATCATTTGAACAAGGTTGAGGGAAAGGGCTACTTCTGAGGCAAGAATGAAAAAACAGAAACAAAAGTGAAAAAGACAAATCCTTCCCTAGGGACAGTGCATCACCAGATATATAATGATCCATAACAGCCAAATCAGTTCCGCAGTGTTGATTTGCGTCACACTTCATCCCCATATAAACCACATTTTTCTCAGGCCGCATCTGTAGCTATTTGCTGTGGGATGAAGACAGAGACTCAGCAAAGAGAGTAAAATGAATCAGAGCTCAGCTCGCTTCATGTAGACGACTCAGCTTCATCACTGGGCCTAATACAAATCACTTCCACACAGCCCGCTGCATGAATAAACAACATCCATAATGATGGTGTGAATAATTTCAAATGTCACTGTACAATACCAAGCACAATACTGAGCATCCCTTGCTGCCAAGTTACTCTCAAGTTGTTATTAACTTGGTGGCAGTAAACGCAGCAGATTTCATTAAGCAAGTGCACTGTTAACTCTGTGACAACTGTTCTCCTATGAACCGTTACCTCCATTCTTGCCTCCTGCTCAGCACCCTGGCTTCAACTTTGGCATCATGCTTTCTTCACACTGCATTCATCTTGACACTCGAACATGATCCCGATTCACTGACTGACGTGAGTGATACCAAAACTGGATCTTGTAAACTGCTGTGGAGGAAAGCTCTTGTGACCATAGACGCATGCACACACGTTTGCATGCACACATACTTACAAGGTTTCATTAAAGTGTTTTTTTCTGAATTATTTAAAACCTGCATAGCTATGTTTTCGGCCCGTCAGCTCAGTGAAGACCATCTTTACCTACACTCATAGTTAAAGGAACCATTTTCTAGTGCACTTAATCCACCTTCCTCCTTCCAAGCAGCTCCACACCCCCTCCGATCACCCCCCTCAACTGTTAAAGCAGCAGCAGCAGATGCCTCCTTGCATACAAACCTTATGTGCCCCAGATTCACCACCTGAATTATTCATTGCAGGTGAGTGAGGTGCTCTACGCACATAAAGAGGTGCAGCACATAAAGTCTCTTACAGCCTTGCTCGTATGCACAAATTCACTCTCTCCGATACACGGGCAGACAAATACAGAGACAGCTCTCCGTCTCCCTGTGTAGTCTCACTCACACGTGTAGAGTTTCAACAGGCTTATCTAATGGCTTCAGAGAGGCAAGGAGAAATGTGGAATCAGGCAGGGAAGTGAGTGTGAGGGAACAGCGGTCTATTGTTGCTCATTAGAGGAATAGACAACGGCTAACCGAGGGAGGCAAAAGCTCTCCGAGGGTGGAACGGGGCCTGTTTATGTGCTGACACAACCTAGGGGAAGGATCACATGAGGGAGATGCACAGCACCGGCCCACATGCAGGTTCGGACGCGTGCGCCGTGGCATGAAGGCACAGCAGAGTGTTAGTCATACGTCCGTGCCTTGCACATCTCCACGTGTGCACACCTGCACATGGATCTGCCGGCACCTCACAAAAAGTACTTTTTAAGGCCATGTTGCAAAGCGGTTGCGAGGGGGAAAAACAAGCCAAGTTGATGCAACCCAGGCTCCACATGCCTACAAATTGGATGCGTGTTGGTACATATTAACACAGTTGTTTACATTGGTGGATGTGATGTAATGATAAGGCAACAAATGGCACACTGTACAGCCGGGGCTGAGCATGTGAGAATCCTTGTGGATGTGCATCAGTGCACTTGTGGTGCGTGGGTTCCAAGCCGATGTGGTGAGTGTGAAGCAGATTGAGGGGGAGTGAGAGACGGTGAAGAGGGGCGAAGGTGGGGGGTGGGGATGGTTTATGTGGTGCAAAAGACCTTGATCTTAAAGGAGTCATCTCTATTCATTATCATTTAACATTCATTTTGATTGGTTTGGGCTGGAGTGGCTCAGCGGTAGAGTGTTTGCCTCACAATTAGGTTGTTCCAGGGTTGATTCCTGGTGTCCCACCACGGGACACCAGGAAAGGGGCATCCAGCCTTAATCCCCTATGCTCTGCTCGATAAATGTGAGGCATGCGTTGTAAAAAAGTAACTCCATTTACTACTGCATATAGACAAATCTTATCTATGAGGGGGTGCAGTATCTTAGTGGTTGAGTGGGTCCTTCAGGAACTGACGAGCCAGCTGTTGTGGATTCAAACCCACCTCAGGATGGGCATACGGCCTAAATCCTAAATGCACCATCTAAGTCTGTGTCCACCCCCACAACGTGGGGACTCATCAGATCTTTCTTCTTCAGGATCTACAAGTTTCTCTGTTGAGTCTTGTGTAATGTCAGTGCAGTGGCTGTACCAGACCTCTGCAGCATCCTTCGTAGTGAGGGGTCCCCCTGGTCTTCCTCTATAACACATCAACTCGACGTTTTACCTCCATGAAGCACAGTGGTGGAAAAAACAAAAGGTCTGTGAGGGGTTGTACTCTCTAGGCCATTGTGCAGATAATTGGTTTACCTGCAGGATTCATCAAACTGGTCTTCTCTCCACCCTGCATTTGTTTCTTTGTCCCGGTTGGATCTCATCGGGGACTTTTTAATGACTATCTCAGTTTTTGTTCAATCTGTCTTGGGTTTCATATATACTGGCTCCGGCTCAGGGATATAACCTATCATTATCTCATTCACTCCAAACCTCTGCAGCCTATTCAAGCTGCCCTTGAATGCTTGTTGTCTACACACAGGATACATACATGGACACACACTCACTGTGTTCCTGCCAAGCGATTCACCCATACACACTGGCCACATTTCATGCTCGTTCCTCCCAGCCAGAGATCGGTGGCATTTGTCGTATTAAATAGAACTTTATTGCTCATAGCTAGCTTTGTGACCTACACATCTATGCGAGGACGCTCATGAAATTTATCTCAGCTTCTCTTTTTACCACCTCTTCATCTGTTGCCCTGTCGCCGCCTCCTCACTTTGATTTTGATTTCTGTTCCTTAATAAAGCTGCAAAGTTGGAGGGTTCCATCTGTCCATCCATTGTCAACTGCTTATCCGAAGTGGAGTTGCGGGGAAACTAGAGCCCTCATTGGGTAAAAGGCAGGGAAACCCCCTGATCTGTCGCTCGTCCATCACAGGGCAGAACAGTTAGGGGCTCAAGGACACTTGGACAGGCTTCTCTGCAGTTATGGTATTTAACCTGCCACCTACAGATTGCCAGATCCCACCCTACCCACTGAGCTATGCTCCCCATCAGGAGGCTTCTCTGGATAAACTAGTCACTGCCTGGTTGGAATTAAAGGGGTTCCAGTCTGGCCATTAGAGATAGTTTACCAGCTTAATGGAGTCATTGAGTCACTACACCATCCTGCAAACCCACTTCAAATTACTCCATGGGGAAAGCCTCAAATGCCTCATCCGGGGAGGAGTTTCTCGGTCTCACCATGTTAACGAGATGCCATGTCTCACCCATACAGGGGGATCATCCGAAGCCCACGACAGTCATGACTAAAATATTTTTCTTTAGACATGCTGATTCATTCCATCTCTTGAAGTTTCTTCCCAGTCTTACTGCATCTTGCTTTGTGTCTGTTCCATTGTAAACTCAAACCCTCCCAGGGCAAGCCACACCAAATACCCAACTTTGCTCCCCTCCACCCTCTTCTGGTGCTTGTTTGTATGCAACCAGCATTCACTGGTGAGTACTCCCAGTCCCTTCTCCCCTTATGAAGCCAAGTGCCTTGCTGCAGACATTCTGCAGATAAGTGGTTTATTTTTCTTCCCCCCACACTGATGGCCTGAGACTAGGGTTTACTGCATGTAATGACTCGGTCCCTTGAACTTTCTGACATACACGAGAGTCTTCCAGAGAAAGGACTGCCGTGTTGCAGGGAACAGTATTCAGACAAGCAGTCGGTGACAGACTAGATGATGAAACATGACTCCCCCTGCCACTTTCTCCTCTCCTTGAAGATGGATAATGAAAAGCACTGTCAAGGACATATCCAGTGGAAGGATGTGTTTACAAAAGACTGTGTGAGCACTATATTTCCAATCAAGACAGAGGAAGTAAGGTGGTTGGAAGAGGAGTGGATGGTGGGATGGATGGGTTGCTCAGTTGGGGGAGGTAATCAAAATTCCCCATAAGTTCCTATAAGGAACGAGGTAAATATTATGCCTTGAGTCGTCTGTCTGTGTGCAGCGCAGAGCTCCTTCACACCAGACTGACCCTGCCTCGTACAGCACCTCTTCCTTGCATATCTCCCCATTGGTGCCATTATCTTCACACCTCTATGCCCTCACCACCACAAATCCCCCCACACAAACAAACAAACACACACACACACACACACACACTCGCAGAACACTCTTGGCTTTGCTTTCACAGTCCGGCTGGGTCCCAGTCAATCATGTGAGCCCCTGATGGCAGAGCTAGTTAGAACTCAGCAAAGATTTAGCTGATGTGCTTCTTTAAGTTGAGTTCCAGTGCTATATTACCATGATGATGATAATGATGACGAACTTAATGGTTATGTAGTATTTTTTTTCAAAACAGGACAGGCCTTGATCTCCCAAACTCCATCTATGTCTATGTCCACCCTCACAGACCTCTCTCTGCTACTACTCTCAGTTGTTCCCATCAGGGATCCCCACAGCAGATCATCATCTCCATCTCTTCCTGTCCTCTACATCTTCCTCTGTCTCACCAGCCACCTGCATGTCCTCCCTCACCACATCATAAACCTCCTCTTTGGTCTTCCTCTTCTCCTCTAGTCTGGCAGCTCCATATTCAGCATCCTTCTCCCAGTATACCAGTATCAAATTGAACCTCTCTCTCTCTCTCAGAGGAGGAGATAAAAGCACATACAACAACGGCAAATAAGGGATTACCAAAGCCACCCTATGAATTCAAATTTATTGACTGTAGTAACTGAAGCGATGTCTGGGCAAATCCATTTCTCAGGGATCGATCCTGAATGAGTCTGTTATCACTGCAGCACCTCCTCCACCCCAAAACAAATAAAACTCGCCTGAGCCCTGGTTTTCTGTTGCTGAAGGTGTTTTACGAGTGTGCTCTGCTCGTTTACCCAAAACAAAACTCTTTATTTTTCCACTCCTTGCCTTGTTCTAATGCACGCAGCGACCACATCAAAAGCCATGGGGCTTGTCATTTTTTACCTTGGACAAGTTAACGTAAGCGTTTGTGATGTTTTGTGGCTCGGTTATTGTCTGTAATAAACCAGCAATAAAGTGTATCAGAGTGGAGAGGGCGTGTAAATCTTCAAGATTATAGCTTGAGATAAACCACCAAAAATCTTGACATTTCAAAAAGAGAAGAATTAGAAGCAAGTACAACACGAATAAATGTGCAGCTGTGATGGAAACATCCATCCGCTGTCTGTAAGAATGTGTTGTACAGCTTCCAGAGGGATGAGAGTGAAGGCGGAGGCACAGAGGTAACAGACAGGAATAGTACTAATCGAGGAAGATGCAGCAGAGTCTGTCAGACATGAGTGAGGTGAGGATCACCCTTAAAAATCAGATAGCACAGAGAAAATGTTATGCAGCAATGTTATGCAGCTGATATAGTAATAATAATAATAATATTAATATTAACAATGATAATAATTAACTTTAATATCTATAGCGCCTTTCAGAC